>CM060910.1:941899732-942168488 GCA_030737875.1 Allium sativum | reverse complement strand
TACTTCACCAGTGTGAAGTGTTCGCATTACATAATGGATAAGAGGAATGCATTTAATTTTATTTGCCTCTGAATTTCTGTTCTGGCACCCGCAGATATTGACAAAAGCTACAATGGAGGCCATACCTCGAGTTGTCGTAAACATTGCTTTAGCGATTGGCGCTCTTTGTGCGGTAAGGACAACCTTCTTATCAAGATAACTCCTGTTTTTTATCCTTGTTGGATGCAAATAGAGCACGAACTCAAGGTTATTGAACCTTGGTGCCTAAAGCGGAAGACTTGAGATATTGTAGTAAATTATGCAGAACAAGGTTCAATGATTGAAATATGCAGATCATTCACATCTATTTCAGTATGACCTTAAGGTTGATCGAGATATTGTAGTGTTTGCCACTTCCTTATAATGCTACGCAAACATTTGATAGTCTTTAGGATAGCAAATATCAAACAAAGATGAAACTGAGTTGCAAACTCAGTTTGCGGAAAACTGCACTGACCATTAGGTTGGTAAGAGTGTGTGTTCTTAACAATAAAAATGGAGATACTGCACTGACCATTAGGTGTATTTTTTTTTAACTGCATTACTGCCTAAAATAAAAAAGAAATTCCTCAGTACTAAATAATTAGAACTGTCTGTCATTCTGATTTTTAAATTTTTTTCTACTGCCAGGGCAAATTTTTTTAACCGAGGAAGACAACTTCATCGTCTCGCATATTCATAAATATCCTCTTCCAGGTACTATAATAATATATTGAGGCTTGACTGATTTCATCCAAACTACCTAGAACTTTCAAAACTGAGTTCGGAAACTCAGTTCCGAACTGAGTTCGGAAACTCAGTTTCGAACTGAGTTCGGAACTGAGTTTGCAAACTCAGTTTCGAACTGAGTTTATAAACTCAGTTTTGAACTGAGTTAAACTCAAGCGTGAACTCAGTTCAAAACTGAGTTTATAGACTCGGTTCCGAACTGAGTTCGGAAACTCAGTTCCAAACAGAGTTCGGAAACTCGGTTACATCATTTTCACCTAAATATTAATCGCTGAATGTAGATAAGGACTTAACGTGTAGGACACAATATTGTATTTATATGTATAACATCATGTTTGCAATTCATACATATAATATGTGACACATAGGCCAATAATACTTGGGTTAGCACTTACTGTTATACATCCATA
This sequence comes from Allium sativum, assembly GCA_030737875.1. Lineage (NCBI taxonomy): Eukaryota > Viridiplantae > Streptophyta > Magnoliopsida > Asparagales > Amaryllidaceae > Allium > Allium sativum. Next base: position 942,167,310 of record CM060910.1, on the reverse strand, counting down.
CATATTGCGTCTCCTATATTTATTTAGTTGGTTCGACATATTTTTGAATCATTGTTTTACGACTGTAGATGCATGGTCAAATCGTTCGTAATAATCTATTTTGACCAACACTAGTCAGGTTCTTGAATTGAATTGAAAACTAAAGGTGCAATATCATCAATATATGGATTTTCATGTGTTTTAAAAATAGTTCGATCTGGGTTTGCAAACTCAGTTTGAAACTGAGTTTGCATGAGTTTGCATGAGTTTGCAAACTCAGTTTCGAACTGAGTTTGCAAACTCAGTATCGAACTGATCATGCCATATGTAGATGCTATTTCCTTCATGTGCATGTCACTGGTTGTATACATGAGCAAATGAACATGCCACATGTTCCATGCAGAACCATTTTTGTTCCGTGTACACTGTCTTGTACTTGGTTTTGCATTTGTGTCTTGACCAGAAAATGTTGCTTTGCTCGGCCCAATTGCGTGTACATGCCACTTGTATTTGCTCCAATATTCATTGCTCATGTTTGATCCTTATTATGTTCTGTCTGTTGTAGATTTGTGCACATTCAATAAAGCTAAAATGGTTAATATTGGGAAGAAATTGATGGCAGATCAAGTTCCAGAATTGAAAGGGTATGCATGTACCAGTACTTCATTTTGTAATTATGTTTTGTATTAGAATGAAATGCAATGTAATACACACAATGTAATTGTAACAATGTAATAGTGAATGACAGAATTTTAATGTATTAAATTTTCTTTCATATTTTGTTAAATGTATTTAATTGTAGGACAATGTATTTAAAAAAAAATTAGATACGGTTATGAGCCGTATCAATCAAAGGGATTGATACGACTCAAAGCCTTACCACATCCATTGATTGATACGGCTCAAAGCCCTTTCAATCCATGAATTTGATACGACATTGAGCCGTATCAATCCATGAATTTGATACGGCTTTGACCCGTATCAATTCATGCATTTGATACGGCTTTGAGCCGTATCAAATAACAAAGACGCCATTTTTTGATACGGCCCAAAACACTGCCAAATCGATTTTGATACGGCTCTGAGCACTGCTTAATTGGCATTTCTGGTGTAGTGATATTGATTGGGACGATAAATTTTACACATCGCCCAACTGCACAAATAAAAATCTGTGTTTGTTGACTGAAACCTCACACGGGTATTGGGATGATATTTGACGTACACTAATCCCGATTATTTAGTTGTATGTCAATCGATGGGTTGACATACTGTGTAAACGTTAGTTATTTATATTTAATGCTTATTTAGTTGTGTGGTGCACTTTGGATGGTGGTTGATTATTTATCATTGCTATTATATACATGTGTTGTATAGAATCTATATAAATAACATTATATGGTAATTGAGTGGGTCTCATTCCAATTTAGAAAATAAATTATATCATGTGTTGAATAAACAAAATAGTCATGTGTTGACAATACTCATGTGTTGAGAATATTCATGTGTTGAAACTATTCATGTGTTGAACGAAATATTTATACAATAAAAGTCACATTTTTTATTGTAAGAAAGAAATAATAGAAAATTCATGTGTTGAATAAAATATATATTCATGTGTTGAATAAAGTATATATTCATGTGTTGAAGAAAATATTCATTTGTTGAATAGAATAACGAAGTTATTGAAATGTATAAAGCCGTGTTTGTTAGATTGACGCCATTTTGACGTGAACGATATTTATATCGGTTTTATTCATTTTTATAATAAATATCGAAAAGGAATTGATTTCAAAATATAACATTTTGAAAATATTTTCATTTATATATTAATGATATGGAATATTCAATTTTGATTAAAAATTGAATATGAAGTTGAAATCAATTTGAAAACGAATTTAAAACGATTTATAAAATACATTTTAAAAGGAAATCGACGAAATATATTATATATATATATTATAATGGCCTGAATAGAACGCGCCGCGCTGCGGCAGTTCGCGAATTTCGACCATTAACTTCGAATGGATATTACGGGAGATCCGACCGTCGGATTCTCCTAAAATCGGAACCTTGGGTTCGTATCGAAAAGAGCTTACTAACGAATATTAGAGATTTGAAATCTAACGGTTGGATTTGGAATTATGTCCAAATCAAATTTGGAAAAGGTCGCTGTACGTGCAATTCGTTGGCCGTTGATGGAAATCGACTGTACGGGCCTTGATAAAATTATTAAAAATAGCAATAATTGGTGTAAAATCATAAGAAATGATTTGGAAAGAATTGGGAAGAAAATTTCCATATTTGAAAAGATAAAAATAGATTTTTATCGAAATGAACTCGTTTCGAACTAGAATTAAAATCCATTTATTTTTTAAATAAATAAATTGGATTTGAAAGGGTTTTAAAAGTAACCAATATTTCCAATAATTGAATTGGAATGGATTTGAATCGAAATTGTCTTTGGAATATTTCGATGTTGGATTTCGTGATTATACAGATATTATTATGGAAATTTAAAAGATATATTTATATCGTTATTTCCAATACGATATTTGTTGGTCGTAGAATTTGATATTGAATATAAGCCGATATATTTTCTATTCCGATCCTTGTATTTAATATTAAATAGGATTTGGGTTTGTCGTGAATGGTGTCTTCATTAACACTGTTCTTAAACCAAGTTGAGAAAAAGATTAAATCTTTTTATTTAGATTTAATGAAATGCGCCAATTAAATGGTATTTAATTAGAATTGAATTTGAATTGGATTTTGGGTTTATCGTCAATCGTGTTTTAGATGACATTGGTTCTTTAACCCAGTTAAAGATATGATATGATTTCCCAAGTTAAATAATCACTGATAGTGATTGTTGGGAAGATTAAAACCAAGTGGAGTTTTAATGAATCTTTAATTAGATTGAAATGATCGAGAATGGAGTATCACCAGTTTTGCTCCAGGCGATTGTTAAATCTTTAATTAGGTTTGAACGTGAATGGTAATTGAGTTTACCGATAACACCGTGGTGTTAGATATGAAGTATTACCAGTTTTACTTCATGGGATGAATAGGTTGGAGTTGGGAAATTAAAACAAATGATTACTTCGGTAAGGTTCGCTAATCCCGACTAGTGTGGATAAACCATAATTTGGTTTGAATTGATATTTAAAAGAAGATTAAAGAATAAATTTAAAGAATTTATCTTTGATAAAATTATTGGGAACCTTTCTCAAAGTATAAGAATATTTGAATAAAAGAATATTCTGAATTGGAATGAGGTGTACGATGTGTTTGTGTAACACTTGTTTATTATATACATGATTTATTCAGAAAGACCGTGTTTATCCCATTCTAAATAACTGATTCGACGATGTGTCGAGGATGAAGACGATGGTCGAAGACCGGAGGTCTTCACATCGTTTGGATAATTGCTGATGATCTTGATTGGGCTGTACACCCAAGAGGAGGGAACCAGTTGGTGATCATCCAGACGTACTTGGAGATCGATGGATATGCGAGGAATAAGGTTCCTCCGGTTTCGTTTAGACCCAGAACAGACTTGTATGGACTGTGTGTCTCACATTGGATTTTGCTCTGTGTTGATTGATCTCTATTAAATATACATCTGTCTGGTGAAGGGGAATTTATTCCCTTACTTCACCCTTCTCTGAGACGTACGGGATCAGAGGTTGTATTTCGATGGACATCAGTCGCATGGAGTGAATTTCTTGTGTGGCATGCCTAAGTGGCAATTGATCAAGGCTTCTATTGAAAAGCAAAGTCTTGTGGTTGATGATCAAAGCACGGCCTGTGTGGCATAGCTTTGTGTATGGCGTTAATTCGCGAGCCTCACACCCTGGTGTGAACCAGAAACGGGAGAAGGATCTAGGGAGAACGTGTGTCTCTTTCTAGCTAGGGTGGTGTCAGTGACCTACCAGCCCTGACATTTATATTATTTTCACCTGTGTGGTTGTTGGATTGCGAGGCGCCTCGAATATGAAGTCATTTGGCTCATTTACGCCCAATAGGGTGAGGAGACGTAGTGTTCAAGGTGTTATTTAATCCACGTCGATTGGACCAGCCCTGTGGCTCCTAAGGGATGATGCGTTCTGTTCCTGAGGCTCGGGCTAGAGAGTCTCGAATTTGGTAAGAACGATCCCTTGTCTTGGTTCACAGATGGAAATCCAACTTCCAATACGTGACTTTGCGGTTTTAATTGTAGAACTAGTATGGCGGCATGATATATGGTACCCATGCCGTCTATGATTGACAATTATGATTGAAATTGTTTTGACACTATACACTTATAGTAATAATAAAGATGAAATTTAGCGTATCAAGCATTCTTTGGCTATTATAAGGTAAAACCCTATCCCCCAGCTTGTGTTGCATTGTGTGATGGGACCTGGGTCTTATAATAGCTTCATTGTTCTTTATTTAGCATTGCGCTGTTGCTTTATGCACTGGTATTCTTGGGAGGAAACCCGTTCCGTGTTATACGGCATGGTCCCTTGATTTACCTAACTTTAAAATAAAGATTAATAACTACTTTAGTTCTCACACCAGTCACATGACTGATATGTATTTTATTGTTTTAACCTAAACTTTGGATGCCCCTATTTTCGCACGGGCAGCTAGTAGTTTTGGTTTTGCAGATTTAAATTCACAGGATCCTGGATTACAGCTGGAATGATATTCGGAAAGCTTTGTATCCGTATATCTCCTTCAGTTGTGTTTTGTATTATTTTCCACTGCTATGTAATGTATTGTAGTCTCTGATATTTTATGATGTGTAATTGTAACCAGAAGGAATTTCGCTCGATCCGAATCGATCGCTAAACCCCTGATTGTTTTGAGAACATGACAAACCAGAACGTAAACAGAAGAACATTTCATTGTATATTACAACAATTCCATCAAAATACAAGAATATACAGAGTATGAATAAATATTACACAGAAAATATTAGAGACTTAAATTACATTTAAATACATTGCAGCGGAAAATAATACAAAACACAACTAGAAGTAATACACGGGTACAGAGCTTTTTGAGTATCGTCCCAGCTGTAAACCAGGTTCCTGTGAATATAAATCTGCAAAACCAAAACTACTAGCTGCCCGTGTCAAAATAAGGGCTCCCAGAGCTTAGGTTAAAACAATAAACTCCAAGTCAGTCATGTGACTGGCGTGAGAACTAAAACAGTTATTAATCTTTATTTTAAAGTTAGGTAAATCAAGGGACCACGCCGTATAACACAGAACGGGTTTCCTCCCAAGAACACCAGTGCATAAAACAACAGCGCAATGCTAAATAAAGAACAATGAAGCTATTATAAGACCTAGGTCCCATCACACAATGCAACGCAAGCCGGAGGATAGGGTTTTACCTTATAATAGCCAAAGAATGCTTGATATGCTAAAAACAAATCATTTGATACTATTATAAGTGTATAGTGTATAAAACAATTTCAATCATAAGTATCAATCATTGACGGCATGGGTACCATACATTATGTCGCCATACTAGGCTCTACAATCAAAACTGCACATGTCACGTATTGGAAGTTGGATTTCCATCTGTGAACCGAGGCAAAAGATAGTCCTCACCAATTTGAGACAATCTAGCCTACCATGTCTCAGGATCAGAGCTCGAGTGACCCTTGGATCATCAGGGCCGGTCCACCGACGTGGATTAAACTTAAACCCTGGACACTGCGTTCCCCTGCCCTATGGGGCGAAAATGAGCCAAATGACTACATCGGCTCCACACAGTCACCGATCTATCCGAGGCGCCTCGCAATAGCAACAACCACATAAGTCAAACTCGTCAGGGCATGTAAAACCACTGACGCCACTTCTAGCTAGAAGGAAACGCATGCCCTCCCTGAGGTCCTCTCCCGTTTCTGGTTCACAACCGGGGTGTGAGGCTCGCGAATCAACGCTACACAAAGCTATGCCACACAGGCCGTGCTTTGATCATCAACCACAAGACTCTTCTTTTCAACAGAAGCCTTGATCATATTGCCACTTAGGCATGCCACACAGGCAATTCACTCCATGCGTTTGATATCCATCAATATATAACCTCTGAGCTCGTACGTCTCAGAGAAGGGCATTAAGCAAGAGAATAAATTCTCCATCGCCAAACAGATATATATTTAGTAGAAATCAATCACATAGAATAAAATCCAATGTCAAACACATCCATTTACAAGTCCGTTCTGAGTCTGAACGAAACCAGAGGCACCTAGTACCCCGCATATCCATCGATCTCCAAGTACGTCTGGACGATCATTAACTGATTCCCTCCTCTTGGGTGTATGGCCCAATCAAGATCATCAGTAATCACCCAAATGATGTGAAGACCTCCGGTCTTCCACCATCGTCTTCATCCTCGACACCACGTCGAATCAGTTATTCAGAATGGGATAACCCGGTCTTTCTGAATAACTCACGTATATAATAAACAGGTGTTACACAAACACAACATACGCCTCATTCCAATTCAGAATATTCTTTTATTCAAATATTCTTGTACTTTGGGAAAGGTCCCATTAATTTTATCAAAGATAAATTCTTTAATCTTCTTTGAATATCAATTCAAACTAGTCGGGATTAGCGAACCACACCGAAGTAATCATTTATTTTATTTCCCAATCCCAACCTATTCATCCCATGAAGTAAAACTGGTCATACTTCATATCAAACACCACGCTGTTATTGGTAAATTCAATTACCATTTCACGTTCAAATCTAATTAAAGATTTAACTATCGCCTGGAGCAAAACTGGTGATACTCCCTTCTCGACCATTTCAATCTAATTAAAGTTTCATTAAAACCCCACTTAGTTTTAATCTTCATAGAAGTCAATATTCTGTCTTTAACTGGGTTAAAGAACCAATGTCATTTAAAACCACGGTTCACTATAAACCCAAAATCACATTCCATTAATTATCGGGTTAAAGAACAAGTGTTATTTAAAACACCATTCACGATAAACCCAAAAATCAATTTCAATTCAATTCCAATTAAATATTATTTAATTGGTACACTTCATTAAATCTAAATAAAAAGATTTAATCTTTTTCTCAACTGGGCTTAAGAACAGTGTTAATGAAGACACCATTCACGACAAACCCAAAATCACATTTGATATTAAATACAAGGCTCTGAATAGAAGATATATCGGCTTATATTCAATATCAAATTCTACGACCAACAAATATCATATTGGAAATAACGATATAAATATATCTTTCAAATTTCCATAACAATATCTGTATAATCACGAAATCCAACATCGAAATATTCCAAAGACAATTTCGATTCAAATCCATTCCAATTCAATTATTGGAAATTCTGGTTATTTTCAAAACCATTTCAAGTCCACTTTATTTATTTTAAAAATAAATAGAATTGTAATTCTAATTCTAATTCTAATTCAAAACTAGTTCATTTCGATAAAAATCTATTTTTATCTTTTCAAATATGGAATTTTTCATCCCAATTATTCACAAATCATTTCTTATGATTTTACACAAATTATTACTATTTTTAATAATTTTATCAAGGATCGTACAGTCGATTTCCATCAACAGCCATCGAACTGCACTTACAACGACCTTTTCCAAATTTGATTTGGACATAATTCCAAATCCCATAGTTACATTTCTAATTTCTAATATTCATTAGAAAGTTCTTTTTGATACGAACCCAACGGTTCTGGTTTTAGGAGAATCCGATGGTCGGATCTCCCGTAATATCCATTCGAAGCCAATGGTCGAAATTCGCGAACTGCCGCGGCGCGGCGCGTTCTATTCAGGCCATTATATATATATATATATATATAATATATATATAATATATATATATATATATATATTATATTTCGTCGATTTCCTTTCTAAACGTATTTTATAAATCGTTTTAAATTCGTTTTCAAAACGATTTCAACTTCATATTCAATTTCTAATCAAAATTGAATATTCCACATCATCGATATACAAATGATAATATTTTCAAAACGTTATATTTTGAAATCACTTTCTTTTCTATATTCATTATAAAATTGAATAAAATCGATATAAATATCATTCATGTCAAAATGGCGTCAATCTAATCAACACGGCTTTTATTCAACACATGAATATTTATCCTATTCAACACATGAATTTATTTTCTATTCAACACATGATCTTATTTTCTATTCAACACATGAATTTATTTTCTATTCAACACATGAACTTATTTTTTATTCAACACATGAATTTATTTTCTATTCAACACATGAATTTATTTTCTATTCAATACATGAATTTATTTTCTTGATTGGAATGAGGCCCAATCAATTACCATATAATGTTAATTATATGGATTTTCTACAACTCATGTATATAATAGCAACGATAAATAATCAACCATCATCCAGAGTGCACCACACAACTGCATAAGCATTAAATATAAATAATTAACGCTTACACAGTCTGTCAACCCATCGGTTGACATACCACTAAACAATCGGGATTAGTGTATGTTAAATATCATCCCAATACCCTTGTGGGGTTTCAAATCAACAAACACAGATTTTATTTGTGCAGTTGGGCGATGTGTAAAATTTATCGTCCCTAACAATATCAGTCAAATCAGTGTATATAAACAAATCTCCGATTTGTTTTTTACTATTTATTTTATATACACGTTAAAAATTATATTTTTAACTATAAAATATTTTTCACTATAAAATATTTTATTTCACTTCACATCACACAATCAAATTCAACAATCAAACAAACAAGTCATCCATGGTCTGTGGACGATCGGTGTCGGGTGCTACTAAACACCGTCTGCATCCTAGTATATATTTCAAACTAGAAATAGAAATAAAAGTGAGGAGTTCTCACCAAGAGCTAAACCAAACGCCACGACTCTTCTTATGTAGGAGATCTTCGTCGTGCTCGACTTTTGTCAATTTCATTGTCCGTAGCCACTACATATATAAAAATCATATTTTTATATCGTTGCTATGTATATAAAAATCACATTTTTACACTATTATTATATAGATAAAAAAATTCTATTTTTACATAAAAGAAAAATCTAATATTTTCGCTAACCAAAATCCATTCTTTCCGCTAATAAAAATCTCATCTTTTCACTTTATAAAAATCACATCTTCAACCAAATGAAAATCACGTCTTTAACCAATAAAAATCTCGCCTTTACTATGATAAAATCTAATCTTTATTTAAATGAAATCTAAACTTCGTATGAATAGAAATCAAATCCTTCTATGTTAAAAATATAAATAAAAATCAAAGCTTTCCATGTTAAAAATATAGATAAAAATTAAAGCTTCTTTTTCGCTACGCCTATAAAGATTTCATTTTTATTTTGCTAACAAATATATAAAGACTTGATTTTTATCTCGAATTTTCGTACATAAAGTTCCATCTTTCTTTTAAAATCAGTTTTATAACTATGTAAAAATCAGTTTTTATAATAAACAAAAAGCAGTTTAAAATCAGTTTTTATAATAAGCGAAAATTAGTAAATAAAAAAACTTACAGTTAAAAGGGATGGGGGAAGGGTTGCTCACGGCGCTCAGGCGGGGGAGGGGGGATGCTCGCGTCGTCAGGCAGAAGGGGGGGGATGCTCGGAGAGTTTTCCAGGTGGAAAGGAAGTGGGTTTTTCGCGGCTTGAATGGGAGAAGAAGAGGAGAGGGCGTCGGAGAGGTCGGAGGGGGGGGGGGAGTGGGCGAGCGCGCGGTGGAGGGTGGATGCGGCGTGAAGACGGAGGGGGGAGGGGGGCGATGAGCTCCTCCGACCTTTCTTCTTCTTTTTTGACTTACCATTGACTTGGAATAGATGGAAAAAGGTAGGAGATATAATATATATTATTTAATTATTTCAAAAAGGTACTTTTTATTCTGACCTCGAAACGAGACCCACCGCCTGTAGTCCATAGCTAATTACCCCCATTCCGAACACAATGAGATATGTATCATAGGCTGATTCGACCGTTTCGATCAGTTTTCGTCAAAATCAAAATATAAATCTATATATTGAATTTGAACGCGCATTTCAATTTACTGGGGCCACATATGGACTCTAAAAATTTCCGAATAATATTTCATAGCTTCGTATTGACGATACGGCCCTAACAATACTAATTTCGTCGAATTCTGAGATAGTTTGAAAAATGGCCATTTTCCAGTCGATTAAAATCAACTGAAACTGGTCAAATGCATTTTCCTTTGCCATGCTCACATATTGATTCGAAAAATTATGAATTTTGGAATCTAGCAATATCTTGACATCACGGATCCAACAAAAGTGGTTTCATCGAAAACCGAGGTCGTTTGCACAATTTCCATTTTTAAGGGCCAAAATTCCATAACAACTATTCTGAATTTTCAACTGGGCATAACTTTTGATTCCCACTATGAAATTTCAACTTTTCGGATTCTTGGAAATATATTCTCAATTAGATTCAAATATTTTTGGTTTCTCTAAAATCCGATTTATTTTGAATCCTGTACATTCATTTGAAATTTGAAATTGAATTATCGAACTACCGCACCATTTTCAATTCCTTTTATAATTTAAAATAAATATTTATATTCTAACGATGATTCGAATAAATATATACGTTCTAATTCTATTCAAAATAAATTTCTCATCATTATTATTTAAAATAATTCATTTTAAATAATCAAAATTCATCGAAATTGCCAAAATAATTTTTTTTAATTGGCTCAGATTTCCATGTTATTACAATCTCCCCCACTTAAAACTTTTCGTCCCCGAAAAGGAACGAAGCCGAAAGTTGTTTTACAAACCAACTCAACTTTCATTATTTTCATTACGACTTAAGTTCTTCAACTTTTCAGTTTCTAAGAAATTTTCAAATTTTTCAAAAATTTGGCTAACACCCTAAATTTTCGAAAAATTTCGCCATAACCTCCCCTGCACCGGGAACTTAGATATATTTCAAATAGCCTCCCATGGCCCTGATCAATCCAAAAAGAAAAAGAAACAGCCAAGCGTCGAGCCAATCGGCTCATAAAATCATCAAAAACCCAAGAAATACAATAAACATGTACCTATTTGTCGGGCAAACAATTTTATTCCTGTTCTTTAGCCTCCTTGCTATGACCTGTTCAATGTAAGTACATGTATATGCATGCATTTGTAATCATCTTTCAATACAATTCACTATTTGATACAATTTGTCTAAAGGTTCAACATTTAAATTAATCAAACAATAATCAAATAACACAACCATCAATCAATTAGTTGATTATCTTTTCAAATTCATAACTTTGGTATATAGTCTAAAGATCATATTTTTGATGCCAAATAACAACAATAAGCCCTATCTAATTTTGATTCTCACACCAGTCAACTGGAAATATATATATATATATATCCCACTTTCGTCACTCGAACATAAATTCTGATGATGTTTCGAAACACCATCAGAACATCCACGGGCGACTAGAGTGTGATTCTATATCTATCCAATATATTAAAACTTCAATTACACGCGGATCAGACGTATACGTAAAATCTTTATATACTGGATTGTCCAAATCAATACAAATACATATTCAAATACGAATAATTGAATTAAATTTTCAAAACAAAACTTGTTTTCATTTTAAAAATATACTCTTCACACTCGTTCTAGGATACTACTGATCCCATCTCTAACGAGTCATTCTCATTGGATATTACTAATCGAATCTCTGATGAATTCTTTTGTTTGGTTCTAACGTGTCTTTTTCTCTGTGCTTTGTAAACCAAAGCTCTGATACCAAATGTAACAAGAAGGAATTTCGCTCGATCCGAATCGATCGCTAAACCCCTGATTGTTTTGAGAACACGACAAACCAGAACGCAAACAGAAGAACATTTCATTGTATATTACAACAATTCCATCAGAATACAAGAATATACAGAGTATGAATAAATATTACACAGAAAATATCAGAGATTTAAATTACATTTAAATATATCGCAGCGGAAAATAATACAAAACACAACTAGAAGTAATACACGGATACAGAGCTTTCCGAGTATAGTTCCAGCTATAAACCAGTCACTATTAATATAAATCTGCAAAACCAAAACTACTAGCTGCCCATGTCAAAATAAGGGCACCCAGAGTTTAGGTTAAAACAATAAACTCCAGGTCAGTCATGTGACTGGTGTGAGAACTAAAATAGTTATTAATCTTTATTTTAAAGTTAGGTAAATCAAGGGACCACACCGTATAACACGAATCGGGTTCTCCCCAAGAACACCAGTGCATAAAACAACAGCGCAATGCTAAATAAAGAACAATGAAGCTATTATAAGACCCAGGTCCCATCACACAATGCAACGCAAGCCGGAGGATAGAGTTTTACCTTATAATAGCCAAAGAATGCTTGATACGCTAAAAACAAATCATTTGATACTATTTTAAGTGTATAGTGCATAAAACAATTTCAATCATAAGTATCAATCATAGACGGAATGGGTACCATATATCATGTCGCCATACTAGGCTCTATAATCAAAACCGCACATGTCACGTATTGGAAGTCGGATTTCCATCTGTGAACCGAGGCAAAAGATAGTCCTCACCGATTTGAGACAATCTAGCCTACCATGTCTCAGGATCAGAGCTCGAGTGACCCTTGGATCGTCAGGGTCGGTCCACCGATGTGGATTAAACTTAAACCCTGGACACTGCGTTCCCCCGCCCTATGGGGCGAAAATGAGCCAAATGACTCCATCACCTCCACACAGTCACCGATCTATCTGAGGCGCCTCGCAACAGCAACAACCACGTAAGTCAAACTCGACAGGACGTGTAAAACCACTGACTCCACTTCTAGCTAGAAGGAAACGCTTGCCCTCCCTGAGGTCCTCTCCCGTTTCTGGTTCACAACCGGGGTGTGAGGCTCGCGAATCAACGCTACACAAAGATATGCCACACAGGCCGTGCTTTGATCATCAACCACAAGACTCTGCTTTTCATCAAAAGCCTTGATCATATTGCCACTTAGGCATGCCACACATGCAATTCACTCCATGCGTTTGATATCCATCAATATATAACCTCTGAGCTCGTACGTCTCAGAGAAGGGCGTTAAACAAGAGAATAAATTCTGCGCTGCCAAACAGATTTATATTTAGTAGAAATCAATCACACAGAATAAAATCCAATGTCAGACACACAGTCCATTTGCAAGTCCGTTCTGGGTCTGAACGAAACCGGAGGCACCTAGTACCCCGCATATCCATCGATCTCCAAGTACGTCTGGACGATCACTAACTGATTCCCTCCTCTTGGGTGTACGGCCCAATCGAGATCATCAGTAATCACCCAAACGACGTGAAGACCTTCGGTCTTCCACCACCGTCTTCATCCTCGACAACACATCGAATTAGTTATTCAGAATGGGATAAACCCGGTCTTTCTGAATAACCCGCGTATATAATAAACAGGTGTTACACAAACACAACATACGCCTCATTCCAATTCAGAATATTCTTTTATTCGAATATTCTTATACTTTGGGAAAGGTTCCCAATAATTTTATCAAAGATAAATTCTTTAAATTTATTCTTTAATCTTCTTTGAATATCAATTCAAACTAGTCGGGATTAGCGAACCACGCCGAAGTTATCATTTATTTTATTTCCCAATCCCAACCTATTCATCCCATGAAGTAAAACTGGTCATACGTCATAACTAACACCACGGTGTTATCGGTAAATTCAATTACCATTTCACGTTTAAATCTAATTAAAGATTTAACTATCGCCTGGAGCAAAAATGGTGATACTCCCTTCTCGACCATTTCAATCTAATTAAAGATTCGTTAAAACCCCACTTAGTTTTAATCTTCATAGAAATCAATATCCTGTCTTTAACTGGGTTAAAGAACCAATGTCATTTAAAACCACGGTTCACTATAAACCCAAAATCACATTCCAGTAATTATCGGGTTAAAGAACAAGTGTTATTTAAAACACCGTTCACGATAAACCCAAAAATCTATTTCAATTCAATTCAAATTAAATATTATTTAATTGGTACACTTCATTAAATCTAAATAAAAAGATTTAATCTTTTTCTCAACTGGGCTTAAGAACAGTGTTAATGAAGACACCATTCACGACAAACCCAAAATCACATTTGATATTAAATACAAGGCTCTGAATAGAAGATATATCGGCTTATATTCAATATCAAATTCTACGACCAACAAATATCATATTGGAAATAACGATATAAATATATCTTTCAAATTTCCATAACAATATCTGTATAATCACGAAATCCAACATCGAAATATTCCAAAGACAATTTCGATTCAAATCCATTCCAATTCAATTATTGGAAATTCTGGTTATTTTCAAAACCATTTCAAAACTAGTTCATTTCGATAAAAATCTATTTTTGTCTTTTCAAATATGGAATTTTTCATCCCAATTCTTCACAAATCATTTCTTATGATTTTACACAAATTATTACTATTTTTAATAATTTTATTGAAACGACCCGAACTTCCCCGGATAGAGTTTAGGACAAGCCACAAACAGAACGCAGACAGAAGAACATTTCATTGTATATTACAACAATTCCATCAGAATACAAGAATATACAGAGTATAAATGAATAAATATTACACAGAAAATATCAGAGATTACAATTACATTTAAATACATCGCAGTGGAAAATAATACAATATAAACCTAGAAGAGATAAACAGATACAAAGCTTTCCGGATATCGTTCCAGCTGTAAACCAGGATCCTATGAATATAAATCTGCAAAACCAAAACTACTAGCTGCCCGTGTCAAAATGAGGGCACCCAGAGTTTAGGTTAAAACAATAAACTCCAGGTCAGTCATGGGACTGGTGTGAGAACTAAACCAGTTTTTAATCTTTATTTTAAAGTTAGGTTAATCAAGGGACCACGCCATATAACACGGAACGGGTTTCCTCCCAAGAATACCAGCGCATAAAACAAACAACGTAATGCTAAGTAAAGAAAAATGAAGCTATTATATGACCCAGGTCCCATCACACAATGCAACACAAGCCGGAGGATAGGGTTTTCCCGTATAATAGCCAAAGAATGCTTGATACGTTTAAAACAAGTCATTTGATAATAAGTGTATAGTGTCAAGACAATTTCAATCATAAATATCAATCATAGGCGGCATAGCATCCCATGCTACTATGTCACCAATACTAGGCTCTACAAATAAAACCGAAATATCACGGATTGGAAGTTGGATTTTCATCTGTGAACCGAGGCAAAAGATAGTCCTCACCGATTCGAGATGCTCTAGTCTGTGTCTCAGGTCAGAGCTCGAGTGACCTTTGGATCGTCAGGGCCGGTCCACCGATGTGGATTAAAATGCCTGAACACTGCGTTTCCCCACACTTTGGGGTGTCAATGAGCCAACGAATGACTCCATCGGCTTCACATAGTCACCGATATATCCGAGGTGCCTCGCAACAACAACAACCACATAAGTCAAACTCGTCAGGGCGTGTAAAACCACTTACGCCACTTCTAACTAGAAGGAAACGCATGCCCTCCCTGAGGTCCTCTCCCGTTTTTGGTTCACAACCGGGGTGTGAGGCTCGTGAATCAACGTTACACAAAGCTATGCCACACAGGCCGTGCTTTGATCATCAACCACTAGACTTTGCTTTTCAACAGAAGCCTTGATCATTTGCCACTTAGGCATGCCACACAGGCAATTCACTCTATGCGTTTGATATCCATCAATATATAACCCCTGAACTCGTACGTCTAAGAGAAGGGCGTTAAGCAAGAGAATAAATTCTCCGCCGCCAAACAGATATATATTTAATAGAAATCAATCACACAGACTAAAATCCAATGTCAGACACACAGTCCATTTACAAGTTCGTTCTGGGTCTGAACGAAACCGGAGGCACCTAGTACCCCGCATATCCATCGATCTCCAAGTACGTCTGGACGACCAATAACTGATTCCCTCCTCTTAGGCGTATGGCCCAATCAAGATCATCAGTAACCACCCAAACGATGTAAAGACCTCCGGTCTTCAACCACCGTCTTCATCTTCGACTTATCGTCGTATCAGTTATTCAGAATGAGATAAACCCGGTCTTTCCGAATAACTCACGTATATTATAAACAAGTGTTACACAAACACAACATACGCCTCATTCCATTTCATCAGTCACTAACCGTAAATCAATCAAGAGAATAATTCCCCAAATATTAACCCCGAAGGCCGAAACCAACATCAGATCAATACCCAGGAAACCATTCTGATTAGCTAACCTACAGTTAGTTTCTAAATTTCACATTCTTAGGGAAAGGTTCCCATTAATTTTATCAAAGATAAATTCCTTGAAATTTATTCTTTAATCTTCCTTTTGAATATTAATTCAAACTAGTCGGGATTAGCGATCCATACCGAAGTGATCATTTATTTTTTTTCCCAATCCCAACCTATTCATCCCATGAAGTAAAACTGGTAATACTTCATATCTAACACCACGGTGTTATCGGTAAATTCAATTACCATTTCACGTTCAAATCTAATTAAAGATTTAACTATCGCCCGGAGCAATACTAGTGATACTCCATTCTCGATCTTTTTTTTTTTAATCTAATTAAAGATTCATTAAAACTCCACTTAGTTTTAATCTTTACTTGGGTTAAAGAATCAGTGTCATTTAAAATATGGTTCACGATAAACCCCAAAATCACATCACATTTCAATCAGTTTCATATTTTCTTAACTCCTTTGGGTCTAAGAACAGTATTATTGAAAATAGCGTTCACGAAAACCCAAAATCACATTCCATCAATTATCGGGTTAAAGAACAAGTGTTATTTAAAATACTGTTCACGATAAACCCAAAAATCAATACCAATTCAATTCCAAATAAATATTATTTAATTGGTACACATCATTAAATCAAAATTAAAAGATTTAATATTTTTCTCAACTGGGTTCAAGAACAGTGTTAATAAAGACACCATTGATGACAAACCCAAATCACATTTGATATTCAATACAAGGCTCTGAATAGAAAATATATCGGCTTATATTCAATATCAAATTCTACGACCAACAAATATCGTATTGGAAATCACGATATATATACATATCTTTCAAATTTCCATAACAACATCTGTATAATCACGAAATCCAACATCGAAATATTCCAAAGACAATTTCGATTCAAATCCATTCCAATTCAATTATTGGAAATTCTGGTTACTTTTAAAACCCTTTTTCAAATTCAATTTATTTGTTTAAAAATAAATAAATTATATTCCTTCGTCAAAACTAGTTCATCTCGATAAAAATCTATTTTTATCCTTTCAAATATGGAGTTTTTCATCCCAAATCATTTCTTATGATTTCACACAAATTATTACTATTTTTAATAATTTTATCAAGGCCCGTACAGTCGATTTCCATCAACGGCCATCGAGCTGCACTTACAACGACCTTTTCCCAATTTGATTTGGACATAATTCCAAATCCAACCGTTAGATTTCAAATTTCTAATGTTCTTAGAAAGCTCTTTTCGATACGAACCCAACGGTTCCGGTTTTAGGAGAATCCGACGGTCGGGTCTCCCATAATATCCGTTCGAAGCCAATGGTCGAAATTCGCGAACTGCCACGGTGCAGCGCGTATAAATCGTTTTAAATTCGTTTTCAAAACGATTTCAACTTCCTTTTCAAATTCAAATCAAAATTGAATTTTCCCTTACAAATTCGTTTTAAATTCGTTTCAAATTGATTTCAATTCAAATCGATTTTTAATTCAATTTCAATTCGTTTTCAATTCAATTTGAATTTCAAATTAATTCAATTTCAATTCGAATTCATTTCAAAACGATTTCAATTCTATTTCAATTCTATTCGAATTTCAAATCATTTCAGTTTATTTCCAATTTCAAATCAATTCAATTTAATTCGAATTTCAATTCACTTTAATATTCATTTCAATTTGAATAAAATCGATATAAATATCGTTCACGTCAAAATGGCGCAAATCTAATCAACACGGCTTCATATAATTCTATTTTCAAATATTTCTATTTCAAATATTTCTCTTTAAATTGGAATGAGGCCCAATCAATTGCAATATAATGTTAATTATATGGATTTTCTACAACACATGTATAAAATAACAACGATAAATAATCAACCATCATCCAGAGTGCACCACACAACTGCATAAGCATTAAATATAAATAATTAACGCTTACACAGTCTTTCGACCAATCGATCGACATACAACTAAATAATTGGGATTAGTGTACGCCAAATATCATCCCAATACCCGTGTGGGGTTTCAAACAATCAAACACAGATTTTATTTGTGCAGTTGGGCGATGTGTAAAATTTATCGTACCAATCAATATCAATCAAATCAGTGTATATAAACAAATCTCCGATTTGTTTATAAATATTTATTTTATATACATGTTAAAAATTCTATTTTCAACTATAAAATATTTTTAACTATATAAATATTTTATTTCCTTTCACATCACATCACGCAATCAACTACACATCAAAATCAAACAAACAAGCATACAAGCCGTCCATGGTCTGTGGACGACGGGTGGGGGGTGCTACTAAACACCGTCTGCATCCTAGTATATAATTCAACTAGAAATAAATTCAAAAGTGATGAGTTCTCACCGACTAGCTAATCCAATACCACGACTCTTCATATGTAGAAATCTTTGTCGTGCTCGCCTTTCATCACTTTCGTTGCCCGTATTCACTACGTATATAAAAATCACATTTTTATATTCTTTATTATATAAAAATTCTATTTTTACACCGCTACTATATAGATAAAAATTCTATTATTACACTGCTATTCATATAATAAAGATTATATTTTTATCACGCTATTCTCTATATAAAGATTTCGCCTTTTCAAATATAAAGAATCCGCCTTTTCAAATATGAAGAATTCGCCCTTTCAAATTATAAAGATCATATTTTTATTTCTTCTACAATATAAAAATCATATTTTTATTCTTTCTATAATATAAAAATCATATTTTGATTCTTTCTATAATATAAAAATCATATTTTTTACATTGCTACTTCGACAAAGATCACATCTTTATTACTCTACATTATCTAAAATCATATTCTCATGATCTCTATGATATAAAAATCATATTTTTATTACTATATAGATCATCATTTAATTTTCTTCAGTTTTATATAAGGAAATACTTAAGAACTGAAATATAAAAACTGAAATAAACAATTTTTACCTTTGTTTTGAAGGGGAGGGGGGTTTCTTTGCTGACGAGGTGGAGGGGGGCTGTCAGGTGGTCGCGGGTGGTAGGGTTGACCGGTGGCGGGCCCAGCGTGGCCAGGGGCGGTGGTTGGATTCTGTGGGGGTTCGCGGATCGAGGAAGACTGGGGGTGCTCCTATCGCGTAGGTGAGGAGGAACGGGAGGGGGGAGGGGGTGCGGAGGACGGCACCGCCTCGAGCGGCGGCGGCGCTGGATAGAGGGGGGGGGGGGCGCGATTCATTTGTTTTTTTTCTTTCACTGACCTAATTCGATTTGAATAGGGGGGTGAGTATAGAGAGAGAGGGTAAGGTTAATATAATATATATATTTTATTATTTAATTATTTCAAAAAGTAACTTTTACATTCGAACTCGAAATTGAACCCACCGCCTGTTGTCCATAGCTAATTACCCCCATTCTGAACACAATGGGATATGTATCGTAGGCCGATTCGACCATTTCGACCAGTTTTCGTCAAATTCAACATGTAACTCTATATATTGAATTTAAATGCGCATTTCAATTTACCAAGGCCACATATTAACTCGAAAAATTCCAGAAAAATATTTTTTAGCTTCGTATTGACGATACGGTCCTAGCAAAACTAATTTCGTCGAATTCTGAGACGGTTTGAAAAATGGCCATTTTCCAGTCGATTAAAATCAACTAAAACTGGTCAAACGCGTTTTCCTTTGCCACACTCACATATTGAATCGAAAAATTACGAATTTTGAAACCTAGCAATAACTTGACATCCCAGATCCAACAGAAGTGGTTTCGTCGAAATCCGAGGTCGTTTGCAAAACTTCAATTTTTAAGGGCCAGAATTCCATAACGACTATTCTGAATTTTCAACTGGGCATATCTTTTGATTCCCGCTATGAAATTTTGATTTCTCGGATTCGTTGGAAAGATATTCTCAATTAGATTCTAATATTTTTGGTTTCGCTAAAATTAGGTTTATTTTGAATCCTGTACTTTCATTTGAAGTTTGTAATCGAATTATCGAACTACCGCGCCATTTTCAATTCCTTTTATAATTTAAAATAAATATTTATATTCTAATGACGACGTACATAAATATATACGTTCTAATTCTATTCAAAATAAATTTTCCGTCGTTACTATTTAAAATAATTCATTTTAAATAATCAAAATTCACTAAAATTGCCAAAATAAAAATTTTAAATTGGCTCGGATTTCCGGGTCGTTACAATCTCCCCCACTTAAAACTTTTCATCCCCGAAAAGGAATGAAGATGAAAGTTGTTTAACAAATCAACTCAACTTCCAGTATTTTCATTATGGCTTAAGTTCTTCAACTTTTCAGTTTCTAAGAACTTTTCAATTTTTTCAAAAATTTGACTAACACCCTAAATTTTTTAAAAATTTCGCCATAACCTCCCCTGCACCGGGGACTTCGGGATATTTCATATAGCCTCCCATGGCCTTCTTCAATCCAAAAGAAAAAGAAAAAGCCAAGCGGCTAGCCAATCGGCTCATAAAATCATCATCACCCAAACAAAACAGTAAATTGTGGTAAACATGTACCTATTTGTTAGGCAAACAATTTTATTCTTCCGTTCTAGCCTCCTTGCTATGACCTGTTCAGTGTAAGTACATGTACATGCATACAAATGCGTTGAATTTTCCAATACAATTCACTATTTGGTTCAAGTTGGCTAAATGGTTAAAAATTTAATTAATCAACCAATAATCAAACAACACAATCAACAATCAATTAATGAATTAGCCTTTCAAATTCATAATTTTGATATATAGTCAAAAATCACATTTTCGACGCCAAGTCACAACAATAAGCCCTATCTAATTTGGTTCTCACACCAGTCAATTGGAAATATATAGAAATTCCACTTTCGTCACTCGAACACAAATACTGATGATGGTCGACTGATCATCAGAATCATCTCCGGGCGACTAGAGCGTGATTCTATATCTATCCAGTATATTGGAGGCTTTCAATACACGTGGATCAAACGTATATTAAAATCTCTATATACCTGATAGTCCAAATCAATTTAAAATAAATATTCAAATACGTTGAATAAAGTTTAAATTTTCAAAACAAAATTTGTTTTCATTTTAAAAATATACTCTTCACACTCATTCTAGGATACTACTGATCCTATCTCTAACGAGTCATTCTCGTTGGATATTACTAATCCTATATCTGATGAATTCTTTCGTATGGTTCTAACGTGCCTTGTTCTCTGAGCTTTGTAAACCAAAGCTCACCAAAGCTCTGATACCAAAATGAAACGACCCGAACTTCCCCGGATAGAGTTGAGGACAAGCCACAAACAGAACGCAGACAGAAGAAAATTTCATTGTATATTACAACAATTCCATCAGAATACAAGAATATACAAAGTATAAATGAATAAATATTACGCAGAAAATATCAGAGATTACAATTACATTTAAATACATCGCAGTGGAAAATAATATAATACACAACTAGAAGAGATATACGGATACAAAGCTTCCGGATATCGTTCCAGCTGTAAACCAGGATCCTGTGAATATAAATCTGCAAAACCGAAACTACTAGCTGCCCATGTCAAAATAAGGGCACCCAGAGTTTAGGTTAAAACAATAAACTCCAGGTCAGTCATGGGACTGGTGTGAGAACTAAAACAGTTATTAATCTTTATTTTAACGTTAGGTAAATCAAGGGACCACGCCGTATAACATGAAACATGTTTCCTCCCAAGAACACCATCGCATAAAACAAACAGCGCAATGCTAAGTAAAGAAAAATGAAGCTATTATAAGACCCAGGTCCCATCACACAATGCAACGCAAGCCGGAGGATAGGGTTTTCCCTCATAATAGCCAAAGCATGCTTGATACGTTTAAAACAAGTCATTTGATACTATAATAAGTGTATAGTGTCAAAACAATTTCAATCATAAATATCAATCATAGGCGGCAAAGCATCCCATGCTACTATGTCGCCAATACTAGGCTCTACAAATAAAACCGAAATATCACGTATTGGAAGTTGGATTTCCATCTGTGAACCGAGGCAAAAGATAGTCCTCATCGATTCGAGATGCTCTAGTCTGTGTCTCAGATCAGAGCTCGAGTGACCTTTGGATCGTCAGGGCCGGTCCACCGATGTGGATTAAAATGCATGAACACTGCGTTTCCCCACCCTTTGGGGTGTCAATGAGCCAATGAATGACTCCATCGACTTCACATAGTCACCGATATATCTGGGGCGCCTTGCAACAGCAACAACCACATAAGTCAAACTCGTCAGGGTGTGCAAAACCACTGACCCCACTTCTAACTAGAAGGAAATGCATGCCCTCCCTGAGGTCCTCTCCCATTTTTGGTTCACAACCGGGGTGTGAGGCTCGCGAATCAATGTTACACAAAGCTATGCCACACAGGCCGTGCTTTGATCATCAACCACAAGACTTTGCTTTTCAATAGAAGCCTTGATCATTTGCCACTTAGGCATGCCACACAGGCAATTCACTCTATGCGTTTGATATCCATCAATATATAACCCCTGAACTCGTATGTCTCAGAGAAGGGGGTTAAGCAAGAGAATAAATTCTCCGCCGCCAAACAGATATATATTTAATAGAAATCAATCACACAGACTAAAATCCAATGTCAGACACACAGTCCATTACAAGTTCGTTCTGGGTCCGAACGAAACCGGAGGCACCTAGTACCTCGCATATCCATCGATCTCCAGGTACGTCTGGACGACCACTAACTGATTCCCTCCTCTTGGGTGTATGACCCAATCAAGATCATCAGTAACCACCCAAACGACGTGAAGACCTCCGGTCTTCAACCACCGTCTTCATCTTCGACTTATCGTCGTATCAGTTATTCAGAATGGGATAAACCCGGTCTTTCCGAATAACTCGCGTATATTATAAACAAGTGTTACACAAACACAAAATACGCCTCATTCCAATTCATCAGTCACTAACCGTAAATCAATCAAGAGGATAATTCCCCAAATATTAACCCCGAAGGCCGAAACCAACATCAGATCAATACCCAGGAAACCATTCTGCTTAGCTAACCTACAGTTAGTTTCTAAATTTCACATTCTTAGGGAATGGTTCCCATTAATTTTATCAAAGATAAATTCCTTTAAATTTATTCTTTAATCTTCCTTTTGAATATCAATTCAAACTAGTCGGGATTAGCGATCCATACCGAAGTGATCATTTATTTTATTTCCCAATCCCAACCTATTCATCCCATGAAGTAAAACTGGTAGTACTTCATATCTAACACCACGGTGTTATCGGTAAATTCAGTTACCATTTCACGTTCAAATATAATTAAAGATTTAACTATCGCCCAGAGCAAAACTGGTGATACTCCATTCTCGATCTTTTTTTTTCAATCTAATTAAAGATTCATTAAAACTTCACTTAGTTTTAATCTTTACTTGGGTTAAAGAATCTGTGTCATTTAAAACACGGTTCACGATAAACCCCAAAATCACATCACATTTCAATCAGTTTTAGATTTTCTTAACTCCTTTGGGTCTAAGAACAGTATTATTGAAAATACCGTTCACGACAACCCAAAATCACATTCCATCAATTATCGGGTTAAAGAACAAGTGTTATTTAAAACACTATTCACGATAAACACAAAAATCAATACCAATTCAATTCCAATTAAATATTATTTAATTGGTACACATCATTAAATCTAAATAAAAAGATTTAATCTTTTTTCTCAACTGGGTTCAAGAACAGTGTTAATAAAGACACCATTGACGACAAACCCAAATCACATTTGATATTCAATACAAGGGTCTGAATAGAAAATATATCGGCTTATATTCAATATCAAATTTTATGACCAACAAATATCGTATTGGAAATCACGATATATATACACATATCTTTCAAATTTCTATAACAAAATCTGTATAATCACGAAATCCAACATCGAAATATTACAAAGTAAATTTCGATTCAAATCCATTCCAATTCAATTATTGGAAATTCTGGTTACTTTAAAACCCTTTTTCAAATTCAATTTATTTATTTAAAAATAAATAGAATTATATTCCTAGTTCAAAACTAATTCATCTTGATAAAAATCTATTTTTATCCTTTCAAATATGGAGTTTTTCATCCCAATTCTTCCCAAATCATTTTTTATGATTTTATACAAATTATTACTATTTTTAATAATTTTATCAAGGCCCGTACAGTCGATTTCCATTAACGGCCATCGAGCTGCACTTACAGCGACCTTTTCCCAATTTGAATTGGACATAATTCCAAATCCAACCGTAAGATTTCAAATTTCTAATGTTCGTTAGAAAGCTCTTTTCGATACGAACCCAACGGTTCCGGTTTTAGGAGAATCCGACGGTCGGATCTCTCGTAATATCCGTTCGAAGCCAATGGTCGAAATTCACGAACTGCCGCGGTGTGGCGCGTTCTATTCAGGCCATTATATTATATATATAATATATATAATATATACTTCGTCGATTTCCTTGTAAAATGTATTTTATAAATCGTTTTAAATTCGTTTTCAAAATGATTTCTACTTCTTTTCAAATTCAAATCAAAATTGAATTTTCCCTTACAAATTCGTTTTAAATTCATTTCAAATTGATTTCAATTCAAATCGATTTTTAATTCAATTTCAATTCAATTTCAATTAAATTTGAATTTCAAATTAATTCAATTTCAATTCGAATTCATTTCAAAACGATTTCAATTCTATTTCAATTCTATTCGAATTTCAAATCATTTTAGTTTATTTCGAATTTCAAATCAGTTCAATTTAATTCGAATTTCAATTCACTTTAAAATTCATTTCAATTTGAATAAAATCGATATAAATATCGTTCACGTCAAATGGCGCAAATCTAATCAACACGACTTCATATATTTCTATTTTCAAATATTTCTATTTCAAATATTTCTCTTTAAACTGGAATGAGGCCCAATCAATTACCATATAATGTTAATTATATGGATTTTCTACAACACATGTATAAAATAACAACGATAAATAATCAACCATCATCCAGAGTGCACCACACAGCTGCATAAGCGTTAAATATAAATAATTAACGCTTACACAGTCTGTCGACCAATCGATCGACATACAGCTAAATAATTGGGATTAGTGTACGCCAAATATCATCCAAATACCCGTGTGTGGTTTCAAACAATCAAACACAGATTTTATTTGTGCAGTTGGGCGATGTGTAAAATTTATCGTCCCAATCAGTATCAATCAAATCAGTGTATATAAACAAATCTCCGATTTGTTTATAAATATTTATTTTATATACACGTTAAAAATTCTATTTTCAACTATAAAATATTTTTAACTATATAAATATTTTATTTCCTTTCACATCACATCACGCAATCAACTACACATAAAAATCAAACAAACAAGCATACAAGCTGTCCATGGTCTGTGGACGACGGGTGTCGGGTGCTACTAAACACCGTCTGCATCTTAGTATATTATTCAACTAGAAATAAATTCAAAAGTGAGGAGTTCTTACCGACTAGCTAATCCAATACCACGACTCTTTATATGTAGAAATCTTCGTCGTGCTCGCCTTTCATCACTTTCGTTGCCCGTATTCACTACATATATAAAAATCACATTTTTATATTCTTTATTATATAAAAATCCTATTTTTACACCGCTACTATATAGATAAAAATTCTATTTTTACACTGCTATTCATATAATAAAGATTATATTTTTATCACGCTATTCTCTATATAAAGATTTTGCCTTTTCAAATATAAAGAATTCACCTTTTCAAATATAAAGAATTCGCCCTTTCAAATTATAAAGATCATATTTTTATTTCTTCTATAATATAAAAATCATATTTTTATTCTTTCTATAATATAAAAATCATATTTTTATTCTTTCTATAATATAAAAATCATATTTTTACATTGCTACTTCGATAAAGATCACATCTTTATTACTCTACATTATCTAAAATCATATTCTCATGATCTCTATGATATAAAAAATCATATTTTTTTTACTATATAGATCATCATTTAATTTTCTTCAGTTTTAAATAAGGAAATACTTAAGAACTGAAATATAAAAACTAAAATAAACAATTTTTACCTTTGTTTTGAAGGGGAGGGGGGTTCCTTTGCTGACGAGGTGGAGGGGGGCTGTCAGGTGGTCGCGGGTGGTAGGGTTGACCGGCGGCGGGCCCAGCGTGGCCAGGGGCGGCGGTTGGATGCTGTAGGGGTTCGCGGATCGAGGAAGACTGGGGGGGGTGCTCCTATCGCGTTGGTGAGGAGGAACAGTGTAACACCCCGCCTCCGCTAGGGTCACTCGCAAAGGAATGCAATAGCTTTAGAGGGGCATTATTGGTAAACATGCACAGAAATATCACAAGACAGAACATATAAAATAGCGGAAGTAAAATCAAACTTTCATAACATGAATAAATAAGGTCTAAAGCCTTTTACATCAGAGTACATCAAAACCTGTCTTGCAATAGTAAAGAAGCATAAAGACATTTTCATAAATTATTCCCCAAGTAAAAACAGTAAAGTAGCCATTAGCCAAGAAAAGTCCAAGCCATCCATGATGACCTTCAAGCAGAAGAAGTCCGAACTAAACAACAGTATTTCCTCCCTGTAACCTGGGGGGGGGGAACGGAAGAAAAGAGGCGAAACAAAACGGGTCAGTCAAAAAGAATGAGTAAGCCCTATCTACTATTAGCATAAAAACTAGTAAAGTTAACTGACATGAGAAACTGAGATGAACATAAGCATGATAACAAGATAGATAAGCTAAATCAAAATAACAGGATGAACTACTGAACTCAGATAAACTAAGGTGTCATGATAAATTACGATGTCAAGATAAAACAAGGTATCACATCGTCAGGTTTCTATCAAGTATAATATCCCCAAGATATCTGTCACGTATAACGCCCCGTGATATCTATCCTGTATTTTAGCTCTGCACCTACCGTACTAGTATCCCCACCGTGTCATGTGTTAACCAAGAATGACCCTCACTCAAAAGTCGTGTAATGGTCCATGTCAACCTAATATATCGCATATATAGGTTACTCAACTTGTATGTTTTATTCCATGTAAATGTTCAGTCCCTTGCCGTAGACCATACGGGCTTTCCCATGAGATTCTATATTACTTTAACATAGTTCCATGATCCTTAAGATCGGTTTGGACTGTTACCCTAAACCTAGCTAGGGTCTTCCAACATGAATTATTGTTTGTACAACTAGGACTTATGCTACCTAGGGCTGCTAGGGATTATGCTTACCTATTGCACGTTTTCGTATCTCGGTTTGGGTTCAACCACCTAGGGCCACTAGGGATTACGCTAACCGCCAACCGCGCCCTTTTTCCCACGCATTCATCGTGAATCGCTTTACCATGACTATATGCACATGTATCACATCGTGCCATCAGAGTCCTGTCACAGGGCAAATCAAGAAATACAGGACTCGGTCGGGAGCTTTCGATTTATCTGCCGATGCAGATGCTAAGGTCTGTTTTTCTTATACGTGGCTATGGTCCCACGAGACCACTCCCTCAACTAGTGAAAGACAAGACAGGATAAATCCTGTATGAGAACACAACACTGGCCAACCCACATCCAAGCCTTACCGCAACCATAATTAGATAGCAATTATGGTCTTTTGGGTGTTCTCTGCCTTTCCGTACGTACACGCTTGACCAAAGATGGTAGGTAGCCTGACGAAATGCTATCTAGGGTACGACCGTGTATCGTCGACTATTCCCTATCCATCCCCGTCTTTAGGTCGCTCGTATAGCAACCAAGGCATACTCTTGGTTCTTCTAACGCAGACCTTAACCTCTCATGAGCCTAGTATAATCACCTGGCAGCTCATAGAGGGATACCAAGAATATCCTCACGTTCCCCGAAGCCGCTGCTTCGTTACCCAGTTCGCTGGAGCCTTTATCTAAATCAGATACTTGCTCCTACTCGTATACTTAAACGATGACCTACCGTATCAAGTTACTCATCTATCTATGAACTGGTCTAAATTTCCTTGACTAAGAATCATTACTTAGTTATTCTTCAACTAAGGTTTACCACTTAGCATTGTTCCCGTTATCCTTGTTAACTACGGTTATCCACCTAATCCTCAGAACTAGGGTTTACATAATGGATTAAGTGTCACTTAAGTTCATGACTTAACCCGTCTACAAATCCTGTCAAAATTGGCTAAGTATCCAAGTTCAAGGCTTAACCCTACAAACCATGCTCAAGTTGGTTAAGTATATTAAGCAATTCACGACTTAACCTTGTCCAATTATCATTCTAGATTGGTTAAGTATATATTAACTTGATCCTATCAATTTACTTAGTCAAATCGGTCAAGTGTATTCAAGCGATTCGTGACTTAGCCTTATCATGTTTTCACGTTATATTGGTTAAGTATTGGTTAACTTAACCACAATAAATTAATGAGTTAGATTGGATATGTATAGGTCACTTAACCACATCAATTCATCATGTTTAGATTAGTTAAGTGTTTAACTTAACCCCATTAAACTACCAAGTGGGATTAATTAAGTCTAGGCTAACTTAACCCCATCCGATTTCCATGTTTAGACTAGTTGAGTCTAATCTTAACCCCATTCGTTAACCGTATTTTTCGGTTAAGCGTCATTAAGAAAACTTACTTAACCTTACCAAGTTATCGCGTTGGATTGATTAAGTGTTGGTTAACTTAACCCCATCCACTAGTCATATAAAAATGGTTAAGTGTCATTAGGCAAATCAAGTTACTTAACCTACCCAACCTTGTCATGTTTTGTTAAGTATCATTAGCCTAATCAAATTACTTAACCCATTTGTCCATGTCATATTTGGTTAAGAGTCATTAATCAAATTAACTTAACCCTATCATGTGGCATTAATTACTTAATGCACCTTCACCTCTCACATTAGACTTTGTTGTGGTTACTAGTTAAGCCGGTCGGTTCCGGGTAGCTTTACACCACAACTTGGTCTAACCTCGGGTTCAAGCACAACATGACCAACTTCTCACATTGGGTCCTATTGTTTGCAACTACTAGTTAGGCCGGTCGGTTCCGGGTAGTTTTACGTTGCAAACTCAACCCAACCTCGAGTTGGCCACACTTATATTATCTAAGTGTCATGTCCATCATGTTTCCCAAAACATGTTACAAGTTTTCAAGCATTTGGGTAGACCTAACTTAATAGGTAAATTCCCAAAGGGTAGACCTAACTTAATAGGTAAATTCCCAAGCTTATGTTTTTATGCATACTTACATGTCAACTTCCATGTTATATTTCAAGTCATGTTTTCAAGTTGTATTTTCATGTCATTAGAAATTACCCATAACATAACCCAACACTTTTAAACTCGTATATACGTTCGCGACAACGTAATGGATTAAAAGAAGAGACTTGGCAAAGGCATGACAAAAATGGATATTAAGCCACAAGTTAATCATGGTGGCAAATGAGGCACAAATGTGTTCATTAACTTGCATGTTACATTCTTAAGCCTCAAAACATGCATAAACCCAAACTTGGCACAAAAGCGAATCATGGTGACAAAAGATATGGAATGATGACTAGTAACTCGCATATATCATCATATAAGGGTTATGACTTCATATGCAAGTTGACATAAAGGTTATGAGGGTTCTCATGTTGCCTAATGCAACATTTCAACATAAAGGTTGTAGCTTTTAGCTCACAAGATCAAGATAATGACTTCATAAACTTGCATGACATGATAGCATGTATCATACTCAATGATCAAACCCAAACTTGCAACATGAACATTTAACTTCATAGTTAATATCTAAGAGTAGGGAAAGGGCTTACATTGCTATGAAGGCACAAAAGATATGACAAAGCCCTTATGCAATCAAATAGACCCAAAATGCAAGCTCTAACATAAAAACCCTTGAGCCAAAATGATCAAAACCCTTGCTTTATGATGCAAAGATAGAAACTTGACTTGAATGCAAGCTAATGACACTCATACAAGCTTGAAAACACTTGTATGCATGGAAAATCTCTCATAGAAACCATTTAGAAATTTTATGAAGAGAGTGGAGGCCATGAGAGGTAAAATTTTGCCATAGTTTAGTTGCATGAATGAATAATGAGGATTTAGGATAGGTTAGGGTCTTATTTATAGATTAGGCAAGTGTTTTAGGCCATAGGATTAAACCTAGATTCAATCCAAGCCATCAAAGCATGTCTTGGGGAAGAAGTCAAGTGTAGGAACCATCTAGGGCCTTTAGATTAAAGATGAACCATGAGAACCATCCAAATGCAAAATCTGCATTTGAGCAAATCGGCCCACGGGTTGACAGCCAAACACCCTGGATTAACCCCTAGTCGACCCAGCGGGCTTGGGTCGACCTCAAAAATCGGCCGGTTCGGTTATTCCCCTCTCCCAATTCGCTGTTTTGAACATTTTTGCATATTTATTTATTTAATTTTCAATTATATATATATATATATATATATATATCAATATATATATATTTCTCTGCGCAACCCATTTCACTTAATTAAGTATACTTTAATTTGGGAATTTTTCATGAAACTTCGCGAGGCCATATCTTGGTCATACAGACTCCGAATTTTGAAAACTCGGACTCTATTTCGCGTATTTTTCCGAGATGAACGCAATGACATAGCCCGTTTCCCTTGATTCAGATTTTACAGTTTAATTCTGCCTCCATTTATGTTATAACAGGTTATTGAAAATACGGGTTGTTACATTCTCCCCACCTTTTAGGATTTCGTCCCCGAAATCTCCAAGTTAGGAAGAACATATCCTACCATCCATCATCCATCTACTCAAAACATCATCCACAAGCAACCATTGTCCTTAGATGATTTCTAATGCTGTATGAATATATGCAAAACGTGTGTGTACATGTTCCTTAGTTAATGCTGTTGTATATAACGGTGTTGTATACACAATTATATGATTTTTGTTTGATGATAACAACCAAATATATTTTTATTATAAATGTGTTTGGTACTGTACTGTTATATAATAAAATACGACTGTACTGTCATATATATATACATCACAGCAATGAATATAATATTTATATTTAAATAAAATACGACTGTACAGAAATTCAAATATTAACACAGTATTTTATTTAAATAGAATATTTTATTTCAATATTCAAACAGTACAACTATTTGTACTTGTATAAATAGAATAAAATAGACAAGTTCGTTTGACAACAATAAAATGATATTTTATTTCAATCAAACTTGTTTATTACAGACATCAGTACATTTCATATATACACAGCTCCTCACAGCAACACTCATACATTCATTCAGTTTACATTTCATATATATCCATTTTCACTTGTATATACAGACTCATACATTCATTGACACCACACACTGTCTTCTTGTCTTCAGCTTGTCAGTCCTGTTGTCACAGTTAGTCCAGTCATCCCAGCTTACCTGTCACACATGAAACACACACACACAGTACACTGCAATAGAAATAAAACAGAATGCATGCAAATTTAAATTTTATTTTTAAAATCTTATTTGCCTCAGTTTTCTGGTGTGTTTCTCATCATTTTTCATGACTTGATCTGAATTATAAAACCAACAATCTGTGTCTAGACATCTTGTGATATTCACAGTGATACACTGTAAATACCACAAGGCAGACAACATATATCTCAATGCAGGGACAGAGACAACTCGTTTGATGGCTGCATGTACACACGTGTACACATGTGCACTGCCACGCCAGTCAGATTGCAACTGAGTAGTAGCCACGAGGACCTGCTCAACTCAGTGCAATATACAAGTCAACAAAGCATGATTCAAGCCAACAAAGAGTACATGTAAACAATGGTGGAACCAGTCCAAACACAATGGAGCAGCTAGGTTAAAGCACAGCAATAAATGGTCGAGCAACACAACAATGAGACAGTATGGTGAAATGGAGTGCTCAAGTGGACAAATGACTAATGAATACAGCTTAGCTTCAAAGAGTACAGCACTTGCATGTGCATGGGTGATATACACATAAGCAAACTCATACATAAAGCATGGTTCAAGTTGGCAAATCATCACAAACTAGTCAAAGAACAAGTGCAGCTACAATGATGGTGTAGGATGTAATATGGTGCAACTCATGTGTTCACAACAATGGGACAGTAAGCAAGTTCATAAATATACAACAGCTTAAATAGGGCTGGAAACATGGCTTCAAAGTAGTCGAGCAAATGTTTCAGAAATGATCAAATATGGAGCTACATTTGCATGCAAACTGACATGGTAACACAGGTATAAGAAATCCAAATGCAACATGTATAGCTGTTGTACAACTGCTAAATACTTGACACAGCAAGTACATCAAAGTGCAACAATAATTAAGTGGTCGAGTGGGACATCAAATATGAACAGCATTAACAATCAAATGATTCATATTCAAGTCAGAAAGTTTTGTGCAGATTCAATCAAGAATTGTCTTTGGTAAGAAATAAAATCTGCGTGAGAACTTGCAGTATTGGTCTGTTTTTATTTGGCAAGTATTAAACCGATTCAAGAAATCAGAAATCAGAAATTAATTTTTGTTTTGGCAAAAATTCTTTTTTGATTTATTTCCAGAATTGCCAAGGGACATAAAAGCCAAATTCATACAAGGGGTTCAAATGCATTTCAGGAATCTCTCCAACATATATGGAATGTGACAATACAAGAAAATCAATTTCATCTGATTTACAGTAGTGTAAAATTGGCAAGAAGATTTTCAGAAAAATCCGAGTTATTTCAAGGCAGTTTTTTTTTTAAATCAAGGAAATTTCCAATATTTGTTTTCAAAGCCAATTTTATTCCAAGCATCTATCATGGAATTTCATGCAAATTCAATCACAACTTTTTATGGAAAGAGCTTAATGATTTCAGAATTTATTTCCAGCATTCAACAATCAAAGAAGGGCCAGGAAAATAAATTGAATGACTTCCCAAAATCACAGTGTGCTAAGAACAGGGCTGAAATCAGTTAGAAAAATCAAGGCCACAAATTCAATCAAAATCTTGGAGCAAACATTGTAGAGTGTCAATCAAAGCCGAGGTGATTAAATCAAAAGGGGAAACAGACACATTTTCTCAAGCTGTTTAAATTCAAAAGGGGCAACAGAATAATTCACGCAAAAGAAAATCGTCACAAAAGACCACAAACATGTCAGAATTCATAGCCAATATTCACGCAAGCATTCAAGCCGATTTAGCAAAAGGGGCAACACAAAATCAGGCCAAGACATCAATTGAAATCAGAGCTCAATTAAAGGATTTCTAAATCCTATAAACACAACCATTCATCACTGGCAAGAATGGATCGAAACCAAGCAAATTAACCGAGCAACCAAAGAATTAAAATCAGAAATCTTACCAAGTTTCGACCATCAGAAAATCCGATATCAGACGTGAAGATATCCATCGAAGAACTGAAGTTCATCAGAGAACCAGAATTCATCTATCTGGAGCTATCGCAATCGAATTGGGGCAAAGACGAGAAACCCTAGAATCGTTTTTTTTAAGCAATTCTCAAATCAAAACACTGAAAGCATCCTTCGATTCAAGGCATCACTGAAACAAAATCATCATCAGATCGATCTGGGTTTGGAGGATTTATCAGAAACCCTAGTTTCTAATCGCCGCCGCCATTTTTGAGTTTTAGAACAAAAGAAGAATCGGGCAGAAGAATGAAGCAAGAAAAGAAAATGGGCCGGCCTAAGTTTTTAAACTAAAGGGCATATGTGTTTTTAAATTAATAGGGGATGACCCTTTTTAAAGTTAACTCCTAGGGTTTTCTTTTTGGTTTATTCTTGTTTTGTTTTTGTTTT
This sequence comes from Allium sativum, assembly GCA_030737875.1. Taxonomy (NCBI): domain Eukaryota; kingdom Viridiplantae; phylum Streptophyta; class Magnoliopsida; order Asparagales; family Amaryllidaceae; genus Allium; species Allium sativum. Next base: position 942,133,067 of record CM060910.1, on the reverse strand, counting down.
TCAATTTGTGTTGTTTATCTGTAAAAACAAACATACAGTTCCAGGTCTGTAAAACTCTAGGGGAGTTTCAGTTAGGAGTTAACTGACAGTACTAGAATCTGTAAAATCTAGGAATACAGGTTACGGATTTGTAATCTGGGGAAAATCTGATTCAGGGGTTTGAATCAGTCTAGGATTTTGAGCGTAGGGTTAGAATAGGAGCAGGGGTTTGCGAGTGTACATGGTCTTGTATGCGAGAACTGTTCTATCACCTAGTAGAAATCTTAGAAATGCAGCAGTAGGCAGGGTTTTGCCGAAGCTGGGTATATCTTTGTGTGATTTATTTTCTGCATTTCTGTTTCTGCTATATTCTGTGATCAGTTTATTATTATTTATCTCATTAAGTTTTTAATTCTGTTAAAAACTGTGAAAAACCCTATTCATCCCCCCTCTAGGGTTATTCTAGATCCAACAAGTGGTATCAGAGCTGGTATAAGGTTACAACATGATAGGGAGTTCTCGCTCTATGATCAAGTGGCGAAGTAGTGACTCTTATCCCTGCATGTCCGTGGGTGGTTGTCCGTGTCGAGAGGCAGGACGTGAAACCAGTCTCTGAGGTACCTTTGTAGGCCACCGGGGTGTGATTAAAATCCTCGAGAGCGAGACTACAAGTGGTATCAAAGCAAGGTTTTCTTTAACTCTAGAGAAATGGTGAATCCTAGTTGTCAGTCCATAGAGAGTCAGTCCAGTCATATTCCATCTATTTTCAATGGTACAGATTTTTTAAATTGGAAATCAGAAATAAAATCTTATTTAAAATCTGTTGATATGAAATGTTGGAATAGTATTAAAAATGGGTATGATATTGTAAGTAGGGTTGATATTGAATTTAATTTACATGCTACTCATATTTTATATTCGTATATTGATGATATTCAATATAGCCTTATTTCTCATTGTTTGACTGCGCAGGAAATCTGGCAGACTCTCAACGCGCTATATGGAAAAATTGACAAATGCTCAAAATCCCAGAAAGATAACTCAGCTTCTGATTTGTGCTTGACAGGTTGTACAGATGGAAATCCAGATGGAGACTCAACAGGGAATATTTCTTTGATTCACCGTTTAAATGGTTTAACTGAATCTGTTGAGAAGTTAAAATCTAAAAATAAACTTCTGAAATCTGAGAAGCTTGAGTTGATCTGCAAAAATAATGTTTTGGAATCAAAACTCAAAAACGTTAAGAATTCTTCAAATTCTAATTGCAAAAATTGTTTAAAATTGAAAACCAATCTTGTTCATCTCAATAAAAAAATTCAAAAGTTTGAAAAGGAAATTCTAATCTTAAAAGAAAACAAGATTGAGTTATCAAATTTGAACGATCTTCTACAAAAGGAATTTGAAGTTTTTAAGACTGATATAAGTTCCAAATTTGAGATTGCTGAAAATGAAAATTTTGTGAGAAGTGATTTGATTTTGAAAGAATTTGAAAACGAGATTGAAAATTTCAAGAAATTTGAATCTGAAAATCGAAAACATTTTGAATTTGAAATTGCTGAATTCCAAACCAAAATTAAATCACTTGAATCTGAAAATTTGGTTTTGAAACAATATGATGGTGAAAGGAAGATCATTGATAACCGCTGTTCAGATTTAATAAAAGAGAACGATGATCTTAAATTCAAAATTCAACGACTAGAGTCAACTTTGACTAAATTTACTTATAGTGAAAAGTCGTTGAATATGTTGTTGCAAAACCAAAATTCTATTAGAAATAAAAATGGTCTTGGATTTGGGAAAACAAATGTTTTTAAAAATCCTGATGTTGCAAAACCAAAACAAATGTTTTTAGAAATAAAAACGACTAGAGTCAACTTGACCTCTTTGCATTAGTACTGCACCAAGGCCTTCTCTAGAGGCATCTGTCCAGACTTTTAAATCCTGATTGCCGTCGATAATCATTAACACTGGAGCCGTTGTTAATCTTGTCTTTAGCTCCTCAAAAGCCTCCTCACATTCTGGAGTCCACTTGAATTTTGAGTGCTTCTTTGTAAGCTTCCTTAAGTGACTAGATATCTTCGAAAAATCTTTAACGAACTTTCGGTAATAACTAGCCAATCCAAGAAAACTTCGGACTTCTGTGGGAGTACTAGGCTGTTTCCAATTTTGAATAGTTGTGATTTTACTTGGATCCACAACAATTCCTTCTTTCGATACGACGTGGCCAAGAAACTTTACTTCATCTTGCCAGAATATACATTTGGACAGTTTGGCTTTCAGTACATTCCTTCTCAGAATTTCTAGAACTTGTTCCAAATGCTTTTCATGTTCGGCTTTTGACTTAGAGAAGATTAGGATATCATCAATAAAAACCAGAACAAACTTATTCAAGACTCCTCTGAACACCCGATTCATCAAATCGACGAAGTAAGCTGGAGCGTTACATAAACCGAACGGCATTACTAACCACTCATAGAATAAGTCTGGACCTCTGAATTCTGTCATAGGAACACACTCTTCGGCAATACGAAGCTGATGGAAGCCTGTAGCTAGGTCCATCCTTGAAAATACTTGTGCTCCATTCAGGTGATCCAATAAATCATCGATTCTCGGAAATGGATATTTATTCTTTATTGTCTGCTTATTCAAGTCACGATAATCCACACACAGTCGCAGAGTACCGTTAGACTTTGGGACAAACACCACTGCTGCTCCCCAATCAGAGAAACTAGGCCTGATCAGACCCTTCCATTCAAGCTGTCGAGTTTGATTGTCCAGATCTTCTTTCTCCTTTAGAGTCACTCTACGAATAGTGTGCACTACTGGCCTTGCATTCGAGATTAAAACAATTTTGAAATCAAATTCTCTCTACGGAGGTAAGCTGACAACTTCTTCGAACACATCTGCATAATTCTTTACAACGGGAATATCTTTGATGAGGTCCGAAATATTCTCTGTGACTACAGGGATATTTTCTACTTGAGTAGGAGAAACATCCAAAGCTGACCAAAAGTGTTTTCTATTTGAATTCGGGCCTTCACATGGTATGGTTATATATTCTCCTGATTTAATCTTTGCCCTAACAACTCTCTCGGCGCATCTAACCTCTGCTTCATATTTGTTTGGCCAATCCAATCCCAATATAAGATCGAATTCAGTAAAATTCATAACGATATAGATGGTAGGGAACTTATATCTGGAAAAAGAGACAAGCACCGCACAAATCCAGCTAAGATCGAGAGAACCTCCAACCGGATTATGGACAGTGATGGATTCTTTGAGCTTCCTCAATTTCAAATCCAACTTCTTGACTGCATTCTTTGCAATAAAGCTTCGTGACACGCCTGTGTCAAACAGTACTTTGACTGGAATGTTTTTGACAGTAAGTGTGCATTCTAAAACATCAAATCTTCCCTGACTAGGTGAGGGTGCTGAAGTTTCTGCCACTTCATTTACTTGAACCACATTGGTCTTTTTTAACAGCCAGCAATCCTTTGCAAGATGACCAGCCCGATGGCATTTACTGCAATCTATTCTCTTGAAAATTCTTCTTGGATTTAGATCCACTCTTTATTCGTTTCTTCAAGGATTTTCAAATGCCCTTCCTTATGGCAGTTATTGCATATGGCATTCGTTACAGGTTCTTTCTCAGATCTGGCCCTCTTTTGATTGACTTTGGGCTTCTTACTGGCCTCAGGCATCGTACTGGCCTCCGGATTATTAGTTTTAGACTCTTCTTTATTAGTAGAACAGACTTCCTCTTCGTAACGTAGCATACCTTTCTTGTCGAGATCCTCATACTAGTAAGCCATGTATATCATTTCAGAAACAGGAAGCTTCACATTCCTCATCACACTATTCTGATATTTTCTTTGTAGGCCATGAATAAACCTCAGATTCTTCCTCTTCGGGTCTTGAATCAGATGAAAGGAAAAATGAGAGAGTTCCTTGAATTTCTTATGATATTCTGGAATGGTCATATCTCCTTGTATCAGATAAGAAAATTCATCACATAGCCGCTCAACTACTTCAGGAGGAGTAAATCTTTCTAGGAAAATCACTTTGAATCTATCCCAAGTGATATCACCTTCTAGATTATCCTTAATAATTGAATCCCACAAGAACAAGGCTTCATCTTTGAGTGCCCAAGATGCCAGTAATCTCTTCTGGTCATCTCTCAGCTTTAAACAGTCAAAGATTTTCTCAGCAGAACGAATCCAAGCTTTTGTTTTCATAATATATTCTTCGCCCGAGAACAATTTTCCACCCAGATTTCTATATTTCAAAAATAGAGCTTCTATATCCGGTTCTGCATTCCTTCTGATTCCGACACTCATTTTCTAGTACTTCTGCAAATAGAAGATCAAGTGTCAGGTCAACAGAAAAGATATTTCAAAACATAGAGACAAATACTTGAATGTAAATGTGCTTATTGAGGTGTTATTTCATTCTGCTATACTCATACTAGGATATTACTGATCCTATCTGTAATTAGTTATTCGCCCTAGAACACTACTGGTTCTATATCTGACGAGTTCGTTAATATGTTATATTCCAGAACTAAGCTTAACCAAAGCTCTGATACCACGTTGAGACGACCCCAAACCCCGTACTGACAGTGGCAAGGGTAATCTTTGGAATATAACACATAAATAGATAATAGCAGAACATAATTAAATAAATAAACCAGATAGAGAACAAATAATACACTGGATAAACGTAATCATCAGAGTTACACACTATACAGGATCATACTTAGTACAAATACGGTTCAGCTATACATAAATGTCTACAGCGGAAAACAAACATAATATGTACAATAGGAGTTGAACAACATAAAAAGAGATAAATGATAGAATCCATCTTCAGTTCCAGCTATCCAGAAAGAGCCTGCTAAAACCTGAATACAAGCCTGCCCGTGTAGAAAGAGGGGCACCCGAGTTTGCAAGTGAAACAAACTATGAGCCAGTCATGGGACTGGTATGAGAAATCTACTTAACGCATTTTATAATATGGCTAATCAAAGGACCACGCCACTTTCGCGGAACGAGTTTACTCTATTGGATTGCTAGTGTTTTGAAACAAGTAAATCTTTTAAACATCGCAATGCTTTTATAAAGATGAAGCCATTATAAGACTCAGTTCCCATCACACAATGCAACGCAAACCGGAGGATAGAGTTTTACCTTATAATGGCCAAAATATGCTTGATACGAATAAAACAAAAGAATTTGATATTATTACTAGTGTCTATAGGTTTCAAAACAATTTCAATCATAACTATCAATCATAGAAGGCATGGGTTCCATATATCATGTCGCCATATATATACAATCAAAACCGCACGGTGTCGTATTTGGAAATTGGATTTCCATCATGAACCAAGGCAAAAGATAGTCCTTACCGAATTCGAGACAATCTATCCCATGTCTCAGGATCAGAATGCATAAACCCTTTGTACCGTCAGGGCTGGTCCACCGATATGGATTATTATGCATGAACACTATGTTTCCCCGCCCTTTGGGGCGTAAATGAGCCAACAAATGACTCCATCGGTCTTGGATCGACCGATATATCCGAGGCGCCTCGCAACAGCAACAACCACATAGGTGAAAGTAATATAAACGTCAGCCAGATCAAGCACTGACACCACCTCTAGCTAGAAGAAAACACATGCCCTCCCTGAGGTTCTCTCCCGTTTCTGGTTCATACCGGGATGTGAGGCTCGCGGATTCACGTTATACACAAAGCTACGCTACAGAAGCGGTGATTTGATCATCAACCACAAGACTTTGCTTTTCAACAAAAACCTTGATCACTGCATCATAGCACTCCACACATGCAATTCACACCATGCAACTGATGGCATTCAATCACACGGACTGAATTCCAATGTCAGACACACAGTCCATTAGCAAGTCCGTTCTGGGTCTGAACGAAACCGGAGGCACTACATACCTCGCATACCCATCGATCTCCACGTACGTCTGGATGATCACCACTCATTATCCATATTTCGAGATGCCTCCCAATCAGGACATCAGTTACCATCCAAACGAGGTGAAGATCTCTGGTCTTCAACCACCGTCTTCATCTTCGACTTCTTATCGTCGATTCAGTAATTCAGAATGGGATAAACCCAGTCTTTCTAAGAAACTCACGTATGTATAAAAAAAAGTGCTACACAAACACGACATACGCCTCATTTCAATTCATCAGCCACTAACCGTAAATCAGTAAGAGAACGATTTCCCAAATATTAACCCCAAAGGCCGAAACCAACATCAGATCAAAACCCAGGAAACCATTCGACTTAGCTAACCTTCAGTTAGTTTTCTAAATTTCACATTCCATATCGTTTATAATATTTTATAACGATTTATCACTATTTTTATTTATTTAAAAATAGCCATTTCATTTGAACGACGCTTCGGGCCATAACGCGGTCGTGGCGCTGTTTTTCTTTAGATTTGATTTACACATATCTGAAAATCTAACCGTTGGATCTTCACAAATTTTATATCATTAGAAAGATCTTTTCAAATGAATCCAACAGTCAGTTTTGGGAAAATCCGATGGTCGGATCTCCCGGTACACTCGTTTGAAGTTTCGATTTCAAAATAAGAACTGCAGCGTCGTTATTCGATTTAATTTAACTATATTTATATATATATAAGAGGTAATTAGGAAGAAGGACAAACTTTACCGAAAAATTAGGCTGAAGGACACCAAGTTTTATTTTTAGTCTGAAGGACAAACTTTGAACCAAAATTAAGCTGAAGGAAAATGCTAAATGTAATTAGCATTATATTCAGTTTTTTACACTACACGAAAATGCTAAATGTACTAGCATTATTCAGTTTTACACTGCAGAAAATGCTAATTACATTTAGCATTGTCCTTCAGCCTAATTTTTTTAAAAGTTTCTCCTTCAGCCTAAAAATATAACTTGACGTCCTTCAGACTAAATTTTCTCCAAAGTTTGTCCTTATTACTATTTTCCACTATATATAAATATAATCGATTCTAGCGCTGTTTTTCTTCAGATTTGAATTAAACATTCCAGACAATCCAACCGTTCGATCTTTACAAAGTTGGTGTCGTTGGAAAGATATTTCCAAAGCGAACCCAACGGTTTCGGTTTTGGAAAAACTCGATGGTCGGAACTCCCGTACTAATCGTTTGAAATCACGGTTTCAAAACACGACCTGCAGCTTCGTTATTCGATATATTTCAATTCTTTATATATATGTATATAATCGATTCTTCGATTTCAAAACAATATTCTTTTCATACATTTGATAAAAATGATATTTTTATCCACCCGACATTTATTTCAACACTTCACTATTTTTAACAATTCATGTATATAATAAAAATGTGATTTTTATTGCAAAACAATTTATTTCAAAACGCAACTATTTTATATAGTTCATATAGATGATAAAAATATGATTTTTATTATAAAACAATTTATTTCAAGACACGACTATTTTATATAGTTCATATAGATGATAAAAATATGATTTTTATTATAAAACAATTTATTTCAAAACACGACTATTTTATATAGTTCATATAGATGATAAAAATATGATTTTTATTATAAAACAATTTATTTCAAAAACATGACTACCATTCAACACATGAATTTCTATTCAACGAATGAATTTCTATTCAACACATGAAGGTTTTCTATTCAACACACGAATATAGTTTCAACACATGAAAATAATTCTAACACATGAATATTATTCAAAATTTCGGTAGCATAACGGCAGGGTAATTAAAACTGGGGTCGTCCTTAGTACGGCTCAAGCCTCGCAGCTTTTGACAATGGGGATTTCATGCATCTAGTTCGCATGTAGGCGGCATGTATATTTTTTTATTTCTTTTCCACAAACTAATCCTATGTGGTTTCAACCAAATAATTCTCAACCACAAACGGGTATTTTTCAACCACAATTAATCAATTTCAACTACAAACAATTCTAATCAACCATTCGCTATCAACCAATTTTCACACCAATCACAACCAATAAATATCGTCCATGGTTTGTGGACGAGGGGCGTATATATATATATATATATATATATATATATATATATAGAGTAAATTTCACTTCTATTCAACACATATATAATTTTTACAACACTTATATAACTTATACATCGACTGTACAACTTATACAACGCTTATACATGTGGTGTACAACGCTTATATAACTCATACATCGACTATATAGTTTATACATCGTCATTTCCATATCGTTTATAATTCAGAAATCTCACATTGGGTTCCACTCCACCAAAAATAGCAGAAGGCTCAGAAAAATATGCAGTCTCTTCTAGAATGTAGAAGACGTCCACACGAGTCCACTGTCTCTTGTTTCACTGAATTTCGTCAAGAAACGAAAAGGATATGATTTTTACAGCGAAATCAAAAACCGTAGCGCTTTAAAGTGCTATAATATAGTTAAAATAAAAATAGCCGTATTCCTCTCTGAATTCTTCAAAACGAGGTTTAGCTTTTTCTCAAAACCCGTGTAGTATTATGACGATCGGCCTTCGCCACATGAAAGAGGGGAGAGAGGCGCGCCTAGGGGTGGCGGTGCGGTCAGGCTCGATCGCCTGTGGCGTTCGTGGCAGCGCGATGAAGTGGCGAATTTCCTGGCGTCGATTCTCCCTGTATCCTCGACGAAAAAAATATGATTCATGTCTTGATTTAAACCCTCTTAACGCTCTACAAAAAACTCCAAAGGAGGGGTGGATTTCGTTGAGTGTAGGAGGAGAAAACGAAGGGAGAAGTTTTGAAGAACTTCCGCCGTGCGTCGATTCTTATCGGGGAGAGAGAGAAAGTACTGACCAATGATTTTTTTTATATTTTAAAAATCCGAAAATACCCTCTTATCTCTTACGAACACCAATACAAACCCAACGACTGTCGTCCCTAGCCAAATACCCCCATTCCGAACACAATGGGATATGTTTTGTAGGCCCATTCGACTGTTTCAGTCAATTTTCCTTCAAATTAAAATATAAAACATTCGATATTTAATTTGCCCGTACATTTCAATTTTCCGGGGCCACATATTGATTCTAAAAATTCCCGAAAAATAATCTAGTTATGTTTTGACGATACGGTCCCAACAAAACTAGTTTCATCGAATTCTGAGACCGTTTGAAAAATGACCCTTTTCTGGTCGATCCAATTTAATAGAAATCGACCAAACACATTTTCCTTTACTACGCTCACATACTAGCTTCAAAAATTATGAAATTTGAAACCTAGCAATAATTTAACATCCTGGATCCAACAAAAGTGGTTTCATCAAATTCCGAGGTCGTTTGCAAAATGGCCATTTTCACGGGCTATATAAATTCTATAGCGACCGTTCAGAAAATTCATTTAGCCGTAACTTTTGCTTCCCACTATGAAACTTCGATTTTTCAGATTCGTTAGAAAGATATCCACTAACAGATTTAAATATTTTTGGTTTCACTCAAATTTGTTTTGTTTTGCACCCGGTACAGTCAGTCAAAGTTTGAAATGAAAATTTGAAACTGCCGCGCCATTTCAGGCCTTGTTTATAATTAGAAATAATTATATTCATTTTCAAATGTCGATTAAAACTTACTTTTCATCATTATTATTTAAAATATTTATTTTGAATACTTAAAATTCACTATTTTAGCCAATTTAAAATTTTCAAACTGGTTAAGATTTTCCGGGTTGTTACAATATGTGTTCTTGATAACACTGATAAGTCACAATTGAGTACACCCTTCCTATAATATTCTCCTTTGTTTGTGTGTGTGTGTATGTATATATATATATATATATATATATATATATTTGAGAGCAAACGAAGAATAAAGAAGGAAAGTGATTTATAGTCATAGAATATTGAATATTTGAGAGCACAAGTGAATATTGGATAGAAAATACTTCAGAATCAAAGAACAATTAGATTAAGAAAGTTTGGATAATTAAAACAAGTGATTCTATAGTATATTGTAGTAAACAAAAGGTTGCAATTATTTATGAAAAGGTTTGATCAAAAGATATAGTCATAAATCTTGGATTAAAGAGTTATGACTCTTTAAAAAGTCACAACCTTTCATGTCAATCGACTGAATTTATTATTCAACTGGATGAAAACAGTTATATTTTGAAAATATGTGTGCATATGCACAAATCAAGTTATTCAACCGGCTGAATTGAAAATTATTCGGTTGAATATTCAGACTTGAAAGTTTGAATGCTTCAGCAATTTGTTGAGTGAATTTTCAATTCAACCGGCTGATGTACCTGATTTCTACACATATGCTTCAGCCTATGAAATATAATTCATTATATATATACATACATATATATATATGTATATATATAAACTAATCTAAATACAAACTCGAATATACTACAAATATACCAATATATCTTCTTGTAGAATCTTCATGTATCTAGGCTATATTCTTCTTTTATTTCCTGTGTCAGTGGATAGTATCATTGATGTATAGTTATTGTAATCAAAATCTAGTTCAAAAATGGAGGTTCTAACAATCTCCTCCATTTAGATGATGACAACTATATATGACATTATACTTATATATATACACACATACACACGAAGTAATGGAAATAAAATTTTAAAATTTACCTATGCTCCCCCTGAATATATTACTCCCCATGTATATATGTTATAGATATTTTTCTCCCCCTTTTTCATCAACAAAAAGGACGTATAATCTTTTGGAAAAAAAACACTATATAGTTAATAAATTAAATGAATTTAAAACAAGAGTGCATATGAACTATTTTCTTGATAATTTATCCACACTTGAGTTTATAAGAATATAATATTCATTATGCATATAGAATCATAGTACATGAGTTTATAAACAGATAGGAACATGTGATGAATAAAAAATCAAATTAAACCAAACATCGTATGATCATAAGTGTAATAATTTTTATAGCAATATCATGTGATTCAGATAGATGATAACCAGCGAACATTAAGTATATTACACTATATTGTTTAAATATATTAAACAATTGATTAAATATAATGTTTTCATCTTCAATAGAATTTTTATTATTCAGAATTTTGTTACTCTTAAAAAGATTAAAATTTTCATAAAAGGACACGTGAAGAGTTTCTTCTATTTACTTGTCCATTGATTATAAATTCAATAAGCTTTGCTTCGATTCGAATAACCTAGAAATATTCCTTCATCGGATTTTGAGTCGAATTTTCCAAGCCGGTCTTTTGTGTTTAAAACAAAACATTGTGAACCAAATTAAAATATGAAATATTTGGTTTTCTTGTGTTAAAAAGTTCTTAAGGAGTATTTTTCGTAAGTGGACGAAAAGAAACACGATTCAATAAATAACATGTTGTTGCAACTGCTTCTACCTAGAAATGTTTTGTGCTTTCGTTTAGTAACATTCTAGCACATTCTTGCAATTTTTGTTTTTCGGTTCTACAACTCCATTTGGTTGTGGAGTTCTAGGAAATGAAAATTTGTGGAAAATATCTTTCTTTTTGAAGTAATGATCGAATATATCATTTTCGAACTCTCCTCCATGATCACTTCTTCTATTTGTTATATTAAATCCTTTTAAATATTTGATTTGTTTAACAAAAGTTTTAAAATGATCAAAATTATCATTTTTATTTTTCAAAAATATTTTCCATCTGTATCTAAAAAAATCATCAACGATTACAAACGTATACCTACTATGATTTATGGATTAAACTTGAGTTGACCCAAAAGGATCCATATGCGTAATTCTAATGGCTGTAATGATGAAGTGACCTTTTTAGATTTAAATGAAGATTTTTTAATTTACATAGTTGACAAGCGTCACAAAGATTATTAACTTTAAATTTCATTTTTGGTAAATCTTTTACTAATTCATTTTTCAAAATTTTATTTATTGTTATAAAGTTTATATAACAAAATCATTTGTACCATAGCCAAGGATCATTTTCTTTGGCAAATAAACAAATTTAGATTATTATTTATTTCATATTTAGAATGCAATTATTTTTATCTCTACTTCCTTCAAAAATAAGATTTTGTTTTTTGTCAGAAATACTACATTTATTTTTTGAAAAGGAAATTTTGAAACCCTTATCACACAAGTGACTGATACTAAGAAAATTATGCTTTATATTATTAACTAGCAAAACATCAGAAATAAGAGGTAAATTAGATATAACATAATTGCTCACATTGCCTTTGCTAATGATGTTTCCCTTGGAACTATCTCCAAAAGTTGCAGTTCTTACTTTTGAGTAGATAATATATATATATATATATATATATATATATATATATATATATATATATATATATATATATATAAGCATTTCTATGTCTCCTATCATATTTTTGAGCAACCACAATCGAGTATTCGTTTTCCTCTTTTCTTAAGTGGGTCCTACAAAAAATTTGTAATGATGTTGGTACCCACTTCCTTCTTTAGGGTCCTAAGAGTTAGGTCCTAGGAAACCAAACCTAAGAGGGTTCAGTGTCCCTTTTATAAATATAATTCCTATTTCTATGAACAGTTTCTAAAAATGATTTTATATATTTGTTCCTAATCAGAAAATCATTCTATTTAAGAACCCATATGTTAATAGTGTTAGAAATCGTTTTTCTTGTTGAAAATTTTATGAATTACTAGGTTTAACCTTTCTATTCAATTTCTTTTTAAGTTGAATATCAGCCTTCTTTATATAACCTAGTTCTTTTTTTACTAGATGTAGGTTGAGAATTTTCTACAATTTTATATAAGTTCTCCCTTCCTTTGTTAAAATTAGAAACATTTTTAGTAATATTATCTAACCTGATTTTAAGACTAGAATTGTCTAAATCTATTATTTTAATCCTATTTATTAACTCATGATTTTCATAAATAAGTGTTTTATCCTTTTCTTTTTGAGTTTCAATTTCCTGACTCAATAAAGAAAGTTGAGAATTAGCATTACAAAGAGATTCTTGAAGTTTTCTAATTTCTTCTTCCAATATTTTTTTCATCTTTAAGCATATATCTTTCGAATTCTACCTTTTTCTGATCCTCATTTGCTTGTTTATATTTTCTTTTGAAGTTATTCATAGATTTATATAATTCTGAATTTATTTTTGCCATATCTTCAAAAGTAAAATCACTAACCTTATTATCTTTGGCCATGAAGAAAACGTTATCTTGTTCGGTATCACTTTCACTATCGCTTTCAGAAGATGAGCAATCTAAGTCATCCCATGTTACTGAAAAAGCCCTTCTCTTGGATTTTGTCCTTTCTATGTTTATTGTGATACACTTTCTTCAATTATGGACTATCTTTTTGAAGATGCCCTTTCTTATGATGGGTGAAACATTCAATTACTGATGTAGATGGTTTGTTGTTATTTAAGTTCTTCTTTCCATTTTTTTGGTTTCCTTTCTTATATTTGAAAAACTTTTTAAATTTTTGGGAATAGAAGCTAGGTATTCTTCATCTGAATTTGATTTTTCATTTTCTACATTAAAGGCTATATTCTTTTTATCCTGCGCATGAACTCTTTTTGCTTACAAATTCACTTCATATGACATTAGATTTCCTATTAACTCTTCTAGTTTCATGGTCGAGAGATCATTAGCTTCTTTGATTGCCAAGACGTTTCTTTCTTAATCTCCCATTAAAGAGTTTAGGATTTTTGATAATACATCAAAATCAGAATACTTTTCTCCTAAGCCTAGTAATGAGTGATAGATATCCTAAAATCTAGAGCACATGTCGTTAATAGATTCATTTTCATTCATTCTAAAATTCTAAAACTGTAACACCCCACCTCCCTTAAGGTCACTCACAAAGGGAATGCCTTAACTTCGGTGGAGCGTTTAGGTAAAAAATGTAAATAAATTACAAGACAGACAAATAAAGCAGCGGAAAATAAAGTCATTTTATAAACAATGTGGTTCAGTCAAGCTTTTACAACAATTTTCTCAATCATACTTAAAAGTAATACGTAGAACCTCTATCTTGATTCAAAAACTTCCAAGTATAAAAGAAGCATAAAAATAACAATGATATTCTCCAATAAAGCATGAACCAGCCATAGCAGTGGAAGAGAGAGTCCAAAGCAATACATCGACTATCTTCGAGCTTGGAAAGAAAAATGAGCTAAGTGGTAACATTTCCTCTCTGTGAACCTAGGGGGGAAACAGAAGAAAAGAGGCAAAACAAACTAGATCAGACATAAGTCTGGTAAGTCCAGTGACTTTTAGCATGTAAATAGGAAAAAGCATAATGACATGAATAAACTGAATATAAGACAATACCGTGAGAACAAGGATAATAAGATAACATGAGATTAGTATAGATATGATAAGGAAAGATAAACTGAATGCACTTCTACTCTTTCTCTGCTTCGCTAATACCTTGTTATTCTGATTTCTATATCTCTGCACCCCCTAACTGGTGTCCCAAATAGAAATCTATGTAAAATGATAATATGATAACGTGATCCTAATCCCCGCAACTGTCGTAGCCTTCACGTGTACATCTAGTATGAGGATCTTACTTCAATCAGCCTAATTTCCATGAAGATGTTAAATATACCCTTACTACCCTATCGATCGGCTCATTACTTGTATTAATTTTCCTTGTGTCTGTGTCAGTCGGCCCTCTCTTGCGTGTAGATACCCTGTGCTGGTCCCACCATAAGTGTATCAGTCCCTATGATAGCAACCCGACACGATTCATGATGCACAGTGTATAACTACTTGTACCCAGTGCCTGCTTTTTCCCCTCCGGAGTACGTGCACGCCCGTAATCCATCGGAACCTACAATGACGTACCCTCTGCCGATATTTTTCACCGCTTATAATTAGCCCAGTAATCGTGCCCCACCCTGCCTAGTTTCAAGGTACCTTGATACATCTATGTGGGTTACTGCTGAAATGGGTCCCCGTTACGAGGGTTTCTTACTAGTTAAGTTTGTGGGCCTATATTTACTAATATTATCCACCAACCCGATGTGTACTTAACCCTCCTACTGATTCAAACATGTTTACTTAATGGTTAAGTTTGGTGGGCTTATATTTACTAATATTACTCACCAACCCGATATGTACTTAACCTTCCCATACATTATGTCATATTGGTTAAGTGTTTTCCATTCATGTTAAACTTAACCCACCTACTCATCATGTCATGTTGGTTAAGTATTTCTTATTAACCCTTCTTACTCGTCATGTTGGATGTGGTTAAGTGTTTCCTATTAACTTAACCCTGTTCATTCATCGTGTTATTTTGTTTAAGTATTTCCCATTTACTTAACCGCATTCGTTCATCAAGTTACATTGGTTAAGTGTATCTTATTAACCCCATGCGTTCATCATGATGTATTGATTAAGTGTCATCAGTCAATTCAAGTTAACTTAACACACCCACTTGTCGTGTTACACTGGTTAAGTGTTGCCTTCTTGTGTTAACTTAACCCTATCCGTTCATCATGTCATATTGGTTAAGTGTTTCTTATAACTTAACCCTTCTCATTCATCATGTTGTACTGGTTAACTTAACCCTGCTCACTTATCTAATTAACATGTTATAACGGTTAAGTGTTCTAAATCTACTTAACCCTACCTTCTTGTCTAATTAACATGTTATAATGGTCAAGTGCTCTAAATTTTACTTAACCTTACCATTCTTATCATGCCTGTTTAATGGCATTAATTAATTTATTAATGCCCCAACCTCTCACATTAGAAATGTTGTTTGCGATTGCTGGATGTGCCGGGCGGTTTCGAGTAGACTTCTACTGCAAACTCATTCTAATCTCGGGTTTTAAGCTAAATATGCTAACCTCCCACATTAGATCTGTGTTGTTGTGGTTAATGGATGTGTAGGGCGGTTCCGGGCAGTTTTGCATCGCAACTCAATCTAACCTCGGGTTAGGCATGTTTATCTTTTAGCATATTTACCATACATGTCCAAGTCTAGATTTTATATGCTAATCATCCCAAATTCACAAAACTAGTCATGTTCCAATTCTCAAGTTATAGCCCAACAAAGCTGATTGCAAGTTATGCCCCACAAATTCAAATTCAAGTTATTACTCAAAACAGGTTAACCCAATTTTCCCAAACTTGCAATAATAGTCATGCCCCAAAAAAAAATCACAATATAACACATGCCCTAAGGTTTAGTCATATTGCACCGTACAAAATATTCTCCAAAAAAACCCCAAACATGATTCATAGTATAAACTATGCCAAATTATAGCCTTTAATTACAGTGCATGCCAATTAGCCAAAATCCCAATTTAGGCGTGTTCACATTTAACAGTTATCCCTATCTTACTATAAGTTTTCATGCCTAAGCCATATGTCACAATAATCTCCTTCTTCCAAGTCATAAACTATCATATATAATATGCCTTAATTTTAGGTCTTACCACAACATGTACTATGCCTTGCAGGTTTACAGTTCAATTTACGCCCAAACCCCAAGTCATATGTCCAATATACTTTATGCCTCAAATCTCAAGTCATATGTTCGATACACTTTATGTTTTAAATAGAACATGTGTTATGTCCTCAAATCAGTTATGCCCAATTATACATAATTTAATACTTTTCCCAATTTTAGCGTTGGTCATGTCCAAATCATATATTATGCCCAATTTTAGCACTGGTCATGTCCAAATCATATATTATGCCCAATTTTAGCGCTGGTCATGTCCAAATCATATATTATGCCTAATTTTTCCCAACGTACATTCATCTCTTATGAGATTTGGCTTAGGCTCGCAGTAGCCTGGCTATAAAAACAAAAAAGGAAGAAGGAAAGAAGAGACAAAGAATGGACACAATAATATCAATGAGATAGATCCAATGGATATAGAAAGATAGATAGAAATAGGCCCAATCTCAAATTCAGGTTTATTACAATGTCAGAATCACAATTAAATTTTATTTCTGAAAGTAACATGAACATACAAATTACAGAATGGTCTTGAATTCTGGGATCTGATTTCTGAATTTGATTAGCTACTCCTTTGGTGTAGACTTTGATTGTTAACTTGAAAACTATAATTTGATTGATTAAGGTGGAGGCTAGGTCACTTCAATTTTTAGCAGCATATAAACGCCTATGAATTCATGTGTAGAAAACAATAGGTTTAAGGGTCTTTTTATAGGGGTATAGGGAGATTTAGAGCCTTCAGATCAGTCTAGAAGTCATCAGAATCGTTCAGAGCAAAATACCATGTCACACAGCTAATCAGAAAGCGACACGCAGCGAAACACGTCACCGGCCAGATCTGGGCCAAACGGGGTTGACTCTCCTATAGATGGGTCGACACCTATGTCGACGCCCCCTGGGGGGTCAACACCTCTAAGCGGGGAATTTCCCGCTCAGCCTGCTTTGACCCAAATTTGAGATTTGAACCCTGTTTTGACTTCTGGAATTATTTTATATGTATATATATAATTCCTTGGGCATATACAAACTTCTAAGGCTTATAACTTCTTCAAACAGTGTCCGATTTACGCAAACTCGGAATCTATCCCAAGCAGAATTCTGAGACGAACGCAATGGCGCAATTCATTTTACTTAATTCCCACTTTTAAAATTAAGTATTCTTTAATTTGTTAATTTAATATTCTCAAAAAATATGGGGTGTTACAAAAACTGACTGTTAAGCATGGATATTTCGCTTTGTTGTACTTTGTTAGATCCTTCACGAGTTACTTTTAGTGTTCTCCATTTTCCGTATGCAGTATTGCACATGCCTATACAGTTAAACTCATTTCTATCTAAAGTACAATGCAACATATTCATAGCTTTAGCATTTGCAATAGCATCTAATTTTTGTGAATTTGACCCTTCAGAATAGTTAATAGTGGGAGGAATATACTGAGTTTGAGTAATATTCAAAAAGTCAAATCCAATTGCTTACATATTTTTTTTTCATTATAATAGCCTAGTAATGGTAGTTAATGCCATTAAACAATGGAGGTCGTGCAGTGGATTGACTTTCAGTAAAACTAGTGTTGGTGTTACTGTTATTTTCCATATTATCAAAATATCAAACAACTGTTTTATAGTTATAAGATGTCCTGCTCTGATACCAAATGAAAATACAAGTATGATCGAGTAATATGGAAATTCGTGTAGTATACTGAATGCAGAAGTGGATGATATACCAGCTTGATGTATACAAGTAAATATATATTGAGTTAAATATTTAGAGATGATATTACAGATAAGCAATACAAAATCTGTAAACAAAGTAAACAACACCAGGAATTTTTATACTGGTTCAGAGCACTGTCCTACATCCAGTCTTAGACTCCTTCTGGAAATTCAAATAATCAACATTGTCAGTTAATCCGAAGGAATATATTTTAATACACCAAGCAGTAGAAATGAGACTTGAGCAACAGAACAAGATTTTGCCTCAATAGCCAAAGAAGACTACTTGCTTGAGCAGCAAAACATGACTTCAACAAATACAAAAAGTTTGTTATGATAGTATATGTGTTCATAATAACAATGATAAGTCACAACTGAGTACACCCTTTCTATAATCTTTTCCTTTGTATATATACATATATATATATATATTTTTGAGAACAAATGAAGAATAAAGATGGAAAGTGATTTATAATCATGGAATGTTGAATATTTGAGAGCACAAGTGAATATAAATAAAAAAATAGTTCAAAATCAGAGAATAATTAGACTAAGAAAGTTTGGATAATTGAAATAAGTGATTCTGAAGTATATTTATAGTAAATAAAAGGTTACAACTATTCATTAAAAGGGTTTGATAAAAACTCAATCATAAATCCTGGATTAAAGAGTTATGACTCTTTAGAAACTCTCAACCTTTCAGGTCAACCGACTGAACTTATAATTTAGCTGGCTGAAAACGGCTATATTTTGAAAATATGTATGCATATGCACTACTCATGTTATTAAGCCGGCTGAATATTCAAACTTAAAAGTTTGAATGATTCAGTAATTTGCCGACTGAATTTTGATTTCAACCGGCTGATGCACATGATTTCTGCTTACATGCTTCAGCCTTTGAAATATAAAATCGTTATAGACATATGCACACTATAAGAGAGATTTTAACAATAAAATCTAGTTTAAATACAGACTCGAATATACTACAAATGTATCAATGTATCTTCTTGTCGAATCTTCATGTAGTAAGGCTATATTCTTCTCCTATTTTCTGTAAAAGATGTTAGTGAACAATATCATTGATACATAGTTATTGTAATCAAAACCTAGTTCAAAAATGGATGTTCTAACATAAGATCAACTACCGACAAGCTAAAGTTACACACTCGTACCATCAAAGATTGGCCACGCGTCTCACTCATTCAAAAATGATACAACTCTTGGCTTATGCAAATCACTAGAGGGGCATTAACCATTCGCAAAAAGCAATATGGAGTCCATTCCATCCGCTCGAACTTGTCTCAATTCAAAGCACATCATGTTCGCCATAAGATGTACTTTGGAGGCAAACATTACTAGGTCATTGTGCTGCGCCACTTTTAGCTATCCAAACAGACACTACAACAGAAATTATCTGTTAGAGCGGTATATAAACGCTATTAAACAATTCTATCGCAGTTCGTTAAATGTTGTATATCGACATGTTATAAAAATCGACTGAATATTTATAACACAAAAATGCCATTATAAAAGAGTATATTTTTATAGAAGTCTTTCATTAGAGATCTCCATCCATTCAAGTTTTATTTTCTCTCTATTTTTGCATTAAGCATTTCTTAAAAAATATACCAAATTCTTGGTTCCTTCTCTGAAATTATTAATAAAGTCTCCATCATTAAAAGTAGACGTATACTGTCACATTGATGGTAGAGCAACTATCTATCTCTATATTTTATTTACTTTCCATCTATTTTTTAGTTCAACCTAGTTTGATTGTGATAGTACTTTGGAGAAGTAAGTTTGATTATTTGACTTCTTTGCTTTATCTCACATACTATAGTTGGTTTTACATGAGCTTTCATTAAGGTTTGGGATAAACATATATTATAGGCAATTTAATGTCAATAAATAATAACATAGACTCCACAAGGTAAAATACCAAAAGCTAAAGGGGGGTAAGTATGGTTTATTTAGCTTTAATTTCTCTTACCTAGTTCTCTAATAAATAAGTGGGGACTTGAGTGGCTGTCTAAGTGTTTAAGGAGGGCAAAGTATTTCACGACCTTTAAAAAGGAAAGCTATCAGAAAAGTGAGTTAAAAAATAAGTTGTACACACATGTATAGTTTTACCATACCCCATTTCATCAGCCAAGATACCATCAAGAGAAGATTGATAGGAAAAGAGTTAACTATTTTTTCTAGAAATTTCTCAATTTGATGATTTTCTTTTGATTCATATTGTTAAACTTTAGAAATCATGGATTATGTAATATATTAATACAACAAAACATATTTTTTTCAAATCATGTTTATAGTGTCCTATTGGATTTTTATGTTATTATGTTGGACAGCTAAAAAATAGTAATACAATACTCCATTTGGGAAGTAAATCAGACTAATATTTCATCCTCGGCTTTTGTTTGTTTCTTAAGCATAATTCTTGTTCTAGGTGCATTACTTAAAGGAAAGGGAATGGAAGTTAGAAAACTATTATATACAAAAGATTGTGTAACAAATATAAGTATAACAAAAGGCAAATGACATTTTAAAAAATTCTCTTAAATAACATACAAAACCGGCTACTAACTATATGGGTGTCCGACAAGTTACTTAATAGTTATTGGCATAACAAACTTTAGAATCTTAGAATGCTAAAGTTTAAAAGGTAACAAGTACAATTAGTAGTAGTTAACCTTGTAGAATATATTAAAACATCTTTAAATGCATGGCATGCAATAGTACATCTTGTTGTGTGTTAGCTTTCAACGAACTAATTCTATTTATGACATTACTATGATTAACAGAAAAAAGTAGGTAAACTTGACACTAGAAACATAATTGAAGCAAACTACCAGATTGATAAATATATTTTTGTTGAACAAATTTTTCCAGATTGCATTTTTCACCAAGTTAATTCCAATGCATTGCATGCAATAAAGGTACATCTTCAAAAAATCAACAATTTACCTCCACCAATGTTCATTCTAGTTTATCTCACATACCTATAGTTGGTTTTACATGAGCTTTCATTAAGGTTTGGGATAAAAAAATATTATAGGCAATTTATTGTCAATAAGTAATAACCTAGAACTCCACAAGGTAAAATACCAAAAGCTAAAGGGGGTAAGTATGGTTTATTTAGCTTCAATTATGCAACACCATACACAGTTAATTTGGTCCCTACTCACCACAGGGATGGTGTAGTATGTCAACTACCCTAGAGGATACCCCAATAAGATAAGCGATTAATCCTTTTTTTTTTATCAACATTACTACAAACCGTTTAACTTGTACAATCCTCAATTAACAAGCACAGCTAATTTGGTACCTACGAAAAGGCAGTTCTTCAATGAGAGATCTTTGATATAAGAATTAAAAGATTTCTTCGACTGATACAATAATGGACTTTGCAAACTAAAGTCTACAAGTAAGTATACAACTTTAACTAGATATTAATCTTCTACATTTAGATGACTACCGCTTATTTATTTATTTGAAAGTAGATATTGATTGTTGGATTTTATCCTTTGTAATTCAGTAGATTTACTATAGGTAGCAGACATTGAACCATATAGCACACCAATGGAAAGAAACTGTAAAATTGAAGTGTAAAACATTTTGATTATCAAACATGCAAAACTGCCTTAAATATCTATAGAGATGTTATTAGGAAGTAGTAATATTACATACCACCAACTTATTTACAACCTATTCAGCAACTAATTCAAATCTACAATAATCTAAATCAATAACAACTATACATGAAAATCCCGTTAGCTTACCTAAATCCAAATCGAAGATTAGATCTAAAAACCCTTCCTAGCTTTGACAGATCAGCTGAAGGATTGGAGATGGAAGGAGTTTGCTTTCTTCGATCGGGTGACGAAATACTAAGTGAAATGACCTTCTTTTTTGTGAGCAGAAATGATTTTGGAAGGAGGGGAAATGGTTTTGGAGGTAGAGAGACAATAATTTGTGAAGTTGGAGGGAGTCCATGAATATTTTGTGAGGGAGCATTACACGTGGAGTTGGAGGAAGGCTGCTGAATAATTTCCATGTGGGGAGCATTACACGTGATATGATCAAAACAAAATCACCTAATTAAGTGTAAATAATAACACTTTAGAATAACGTGTTATTAAATAATGTTGTTAATATCATATTTTGTTGTAGTGAGACGCGACTTGATGATTATTCTAACAAACCATATTTTTGGTCAATTTAAAATATGGACTTGAGTATATTTAAAAGGATTTTTAAATGGATACGTCTGGTTGGATTTCAAAATTACTAAATATTGGATTTTGATATTTGAACAACTAGTATTTTAAATAATTGATATAAGGGTTTAATATGTTTAGAAAATATATTGGAATTGATTTACAAAACAGTGAATAAATCGATAAATTGGTCAACTACTTTTGTTAAGTTAACTATTAATATAACTACAAGATTTGGTTTAGATTTATATTGGTTTGAAATTGTTGATAAAATAAGGTTCGTGAACTTTTAAAATTGATTTAAAAGTAAATATGTTAAAATTCAATACTTTAATATTATTTTAATATCCTAAAAATAGGCCATTTTGTAAATAGTCTTAGAATTCGATGAGACCAAATACATTGGATCTGTATCCATGAAATATAGTAGGATTTCAAATTTTGTATTGATTGGACTTACGGTTTGATCATGCAAGTTGAAAACGTATAAAGGTCGTTTAATTTAACCTAAGTTTAATTAAATCAAAATCATTCTTTGCACAACTTACTAAACTCCTTCCCTTTTGGCACCTCGCCATCTCTCCCCTCCACATTTCACCCTCTTTCTAACTTCCTCCTCCTTAAGTAAAGGGGAGAAATGATTTCATTTCATTTTATATTTCATTTTCCATTTCATTTTATTTCTTCCACTTTCCTTTTCTTCTTTTTCTCCGCAAACTCATCTCCTCTCCCCTACCTCCCCACGCCGACTACTAGCAGCCTCCGCACACCGTGCGTCAGCCCTATACCGCACGCGTGGGTCCCCCTTGCCAAAGCTTCCGCCTTTATCTCTATAAAGCCTAAAACTTGCTCCTTTACCCACATTTAACACCACTTACACACCTCTACCTCCTCTCACCACCACCATCACCTCCCCGAACCCTATACCAACACGCAGGCACCCCAACAGCCCCCTTTCTCCAGGTCATAGGACCCACCTCCCTAATTGTCCCTAAAGCCACCAAAAATTCCACCTTTCTTCTCTTGAATGCAAGTGCAAATACATATCAGTATATGTAGTGTTTGTGAAGTGTTTGAAGTAGAAAAGGTGATAACTAGGTTGTGAAGTGGGATCTGAAGTTGTAGTGAAGTTAGAAGAGTCCTATGCTTAAAGTTCGGTGGAGTGAAGAAGCAATAGTGAGCTAATTTTGTTCACGTTTGGTAATCTGCTGTAGTTAGTGTAGCTAATTATGTTATGAATAGTAATTTCTAGTTTGTTAACTAAGTTTGGGCTTAATGATGTTAATGGAAGTTAGAAAAGTTAATTATTTAATAGTTTAGTAATTAAAGTGAATACCCTAATGGTCATGAAGTTAAACTATAAATAAATGATCAGTTAGTTTGGTTGATAACGTGGTTGTTATTGAATGGATGAATAGTGACATCAATTACTTTTGATGTTACATTGATTGATAACTCGATGTAATGTGTGTTGATATTTATTTGACATGATTTGATTTGCTAATAATAGCAAATGAATTATGAAAAATGGTTAATACTTTAGTTAAAGTGATTTAAAATAATAACTAAAGGTTAATGATCTTAACGCTTATGTTAATGATGCCATTATGTGATACTTGGAGGGTAATGGTTGTTAATGACCGTTAATGGGTGTTAATGATGTGTTAAACCCATATAAGTTGGATTATATGGCAATTGATTGAGTTTTATTCCAAATCGAAATTTAATTGAACATTTTATTAATAAAATAATAAGAGAAAAATAAAAGTTCGAATTTTTTATCCAAAATGATTTGGAAAGATAGTTTAAGTAATTATGAATAATTTTTGTAAAGATGGAAAATATTTTTGAATAAGTTTTCAAGTAATTAAGGCATGTTTTAAATTTGAATTTGAAAATGAATGGTAAGTATTTGTGGATTAAAATGATATCCAAAGCTTTTGCAAAAATGTCTAAAAAATTAAAAAAGGGATTTTAAGATATTCTGGAGATTTAAAATGTATGTAACAAAATCAAGTTATCCAAACAACAAATTAAATTGGAATTGAACGGGAATCGGTTTGGTGATGATTAAGATAAATATTTGTGGATGAAGACCTTTACTATTTACGAAATTTAAAAGGCTTTGTCAATATTCCGCATATAATATTAGTCTGATACAAGAATTTATGTTGATTATGAGCTGATATGATTTCCTGAAGATTTTATTTAAAATGAAAATACGATTTTGGGTTTAACGTGAACAATGTTTTAAATAGCATTCGTTCTTTGACCTATTTAAAGGAGAATATGGATTCCCAAGTTAAGTTGAAGAGTAATCCTTATTAAATTTGAATATAAAGATTTAATGAAAGCATTTCACCCGGTAAACGAAAATGGGTACAACATTTAATTATCACTTCGAAGAAGATAAGCGTGTTTTTCATATAAAGATAAGATTAAATCTTAAATAAGATTTTGGGATAAAGAAAGAAGTTGGAACTTGTTTGTTTTACCGTTGAGTTAGGTGATCTTCTGGGTATTTGTTCTGATGTTGGTTTAGGCCTTCGAGGTCAAACAATTAATATATTATTCTTTTGGCATTGTGCAATCAAGAACTAATTATGGTTAATGAATGGTTTACACTGATTATAAGATTAAAAAATCGTAAGTACTATTTTGGGCTAGAGATATGATCAAGGAAAGATAAAGTAACTTACCCTAATCAATGATCAACGAAAGGGTTGGGTTTGGGTAAATATGTTTTCCCGTAAAGATAAATGAAATCTTTAATCAAATTTGGAATGAAAGAATGGAATTAATAAGGGTATTTAAACTTACCAAAATATGAGGGCAATTAAATATGGAGTATTGCCAGTTTTGCTCCATAGGATGAGTAGGATGGGAATGAGATAATGATTTGAGGAATCACCTTTTCGTGAGGTTCGATAATCCCAATAAAGCATGGAAACCTTAGTTTGAGTTTATTTTGTGAGATGAAATTTTATAATCTTTTGAAATGATGTCCAAGGAAGATTTAAACAAGAGTCTAAAGTATGTAAATCTTGAATGAGATTTAAATGGGTATACCCAATATAAATAATGATTCGAGTAAAAGTATATTCCAAAATGGAATGAGACTCGTGGTATTTTTGTATATCTACATTGATTTTAAACATGCGCTAGTTATTCGGAAAGATTGGATTTCAACCCATTATGAATAACTATACGATGTGATAAGAGCAATTTAAAATGACGATGACTGAGATTGAAGAACAAAGACCTTCACATTGGAAGGATTACTTGTTGATGCCTCCGGTGGCCACCCAGTTATGGGGCTATATTTGTGACAGCGATCTGAGTGTACTTGTAGCGATTTAGATTGCAAGAGATTTCGCACCCAGATGGGGTCATGGAATAAAGTGCATTCGATTTTGTTCACTATCCAGAATGAACTTGCAAATGGATATGTGTCTGACATTGTATTTTATGACATAACAAATTGGTTTCTGTTAATGATATATCATATAGATGGCGGAGGATCTATCCTCTTAGCTTAACACCCCCCTGTGGGACTTATGTACTCAGAGGGTTATGTGATTCCCCACATCCGTTAATGTCACTCACTAAGGGAATGCATTAAGTTTTGTGAAGCGCTATAGGTAAACAGACATAGAATAATTACAATACAGATATAAGTAAGATAGCAGCGGAAAATTTAAATTTTTATTTCAACCATAAAGCATGATACCATGGTCCAAAATTTCATAAGTCACAAAAACTGTTACAATAAAACAACTTCTGTCTTGCATCATCAGAGTACATAAGAGTATGAAAATTATAATTTTCCCCAAATTAAAAGAGCTAAGCCAAAGTAGAGACAATAACTTGAGCCATACTTCAGAAGTAGCTCCTAGCAAGATGATATCTGAGTCCTGATTAAGTTTGAGGGTTTCCAGCTTGAGAACCTAGGGGGAACGGAAGAAAGAAGGAGAAACAACAGGGTCAGACATAAAGTCTAGCGAGTCTAGTTACCTTTAGCCAGCAGATTAATAAAAGCAACGTGATAGGCATGTAAGTGGATAAGAGAGAGATTAC
The DNA here is from genome assembly GCA_030737875.1 of Allium sativum. Taxonomy (NCBI): domain Eukaryota; kingdom Viridiplantae; phylum Streptophyta; class Magnoliopsida; order Asparagales; family Amaryllidaceae; genus Allium; species Allium sativum. The sequence continues at coordinate 942,106,594 of CM060910.1, read as the reverse complement.
TACATAAATGGCAGGTGTGACAAGGTAAGCAAGGTAAGGTGTATGTGCCTCACTAATGATTACTTTGCACTACTACTAGTATAATTGAAATGAGATGATCCCTTCCACTATAAGTTGGTAGGCTTAGGTCATACGTCCAAGTATACCTTAACCCCTACCCTAATCGATTAGCTCCCTAATCCGTAGGTATCATGTGCTGGCCCCACAGTAGGAGGTATCACTTCCTAAAGTGGCAAACCAAGAAGTGCACAACCATATCTATTGGTGTCACGGTCGTCTTAGCACCCTCTGCCCGGCCTATGCACGCACATGTCCCCGGTCGGTTTGCGCCACCCACATTGTCCGTCTCGTTTGGATCTCTTACAATCAATCAGTAAGCGTGCCCCTTCTCTGCCTAGTACGAAGTTCTTTATTTGATACAAACTCAGGCTTACTAACTGAAATGGGTCCCACATAATTTGATACAATCTCTCCCCCTTGTCTTCTATCCCCATTAGGTTTTCCACTGACTATGTATACCCTTAGGTGTCTTTAATTACATAGCCCCATACCAGCTATGCTTACCCTAAAGGGTGTCTTTAATTACATAACTTCATTACATTATCTACCAGTTATGTATACTATTTGGTGTCTTTAATTACATAACTTTATTGGGTTAAGTTCGTTGGCCTATATATAAATATTACCCACCCCCTCTAATTTACTTAACCCACCCACTACCTATCCAATTTTACTTAACCCTAACTTAAGTTCATAATCATACAATCTTTAAATTAGGTTAAGTTGTCCAATTCGATACCATGTCCAATTATGGTTATAATGGGCTAGACCTCCCACATTAGGCCTACAACATGTGGATGCTGGATATGCCGGTCGGGTGCGGGTAGACTTATTCCACAGTTGGGCCTAACCTCGTGTCATAGCCATATTCGTATTTATGTACTTAGACCTCCCACATTAGGTTCAGTATTAGTGGCTGCTGGATATGTCGGTCGGGTCCGAGCAGACTTTCGCCACTAATACAACCTAACCTCGTGTCATAAGTACAATTACAATTCCTAATTGTAATTGTTAAACATTCCATTTTTAATTAATTAATCAATTAATTAATCCTTTCCTTTTATAGGTGTCAATACCTATTTTACCCAATAATTTGAATTACATGTCCATAAATGTTCATATTCATATTATGCCATTTTTAATCCTTTTTCCCCCATTCCTTAACTAGAACCCTCACAAAACTGGCAACATGCCTAGGCTAGGCAATAGCCTAGTCATAAAGGATAATACAGAAATAACTAAAATGATCATCTTGGCATCAACATAAACTTGTGTGATAATAAGGTGAACATACATACTGGCATGGACATGAAATTGTCATCATAACAAGGTGATAATTTAGATCACATAAAATAGATCTAACATGATAACGTAAGGTGACAATTTAGACCACATAAAATAGATCTAACATGATAACATAAGGTGATAATCTAGATCTGTCTAACAGTTTCAATGTCCATATAAACTAGATCTACTAATTTAGAAATAGATCTACACACCTACACACTATATCATGTCATAAAAGTTACAACTAAGATAAAGGTTTAGATCCAATTCTAACTAGTTCAAGGTGACATATGTTCATGATTTACATAACTGATTAGATCCATCCAATGATATAATTGTCCAAATTAACAGATATATATGTTAACCATAATACAGTTACAAACCAAGATCCACAATAGAACAATCACAATTGAATTGGATCTAGAGAAAAAGATCTATCATAACATAGCATATGATTTAACACTTGCATAGAATCATACTTTACAACATATCCTAGTCAAGTCTTTCACAATTTAATTTCATTTATCTAAACCTAAAAGTAATCTAGAAACTCTGTAACGTCCCAGATTTTTCAACCATTTAAATTGGAATATTTACATCTGTTTTAAATATTATATTGGTTACATAATGGATTTTATATCAAATTTATTTTATAAAATGGAGTTTGAATATATATAATTTATAAATTAATTAAAATGAGCTCGAAACGACGTGGCAGTTCATAATTTACGATTTGAAATTTAATTGAATATACATGATCTGATATAAGTCGGATTTCTGTGAAACAAGAAACATTTGAATCTATTGGTTAATAATTTTCTAATGAAAGAGAAAAATCGAGATTTCATCGTATAGATTGTAAGATATATTCAAATCAAATTTCCAAATAGTTGCTATGGAATGATTTATAAATTATAACGAATAAATAAATAAATAAAAAGGTATTTCTATATATTTGAATACATTTTAACCTGAATTTCTGAATATGGAGTTTTAGAATTTATATTGGTTTATTCTAAAGCTGTGAAATCTTGTTTGAAGATATACGATAGTAATAATTTATTTTTATTATTAAATAGAATTTGGTTTGAATTTAAATATATTTTATCGATATATTATAGGCCTTAAGACTGTTTCATGTTCTAACGACCACCGTTTTCGATGAAACAAACTTTTTTGGGATGCGTACAATTAATTATTGCTATATTTCCAGTTTGGAGTCAAACGGAGTTGTTTTCTCGGTAGGCGAAATTTAAGGGTGAACTGATGATTAGAATTTGAATAAAATAGCACCATTTTTGATAACGTAGTCCGTTTTCGACGAAATTAGTTTCATTAGGATCGTAACATCAAATTATACCATAATGTCCATTTTCGTAGTTTTTTAAAGTCGTGTATATTGGTGCTAATAAAATGGATAGCGTTGAATGTTGGTAACGGTAGAAAATAAATAAATGTCAATTGAATAAAACTGGATATATTGTTTAATTTATTTAATCTAATATAATTTCTTTAGGGTTACTTGAGTTTTCATGCGTTCCAAAACATTTTGTTTCATCGCTAATCCTACGAATACCTTGCTGACGAAGTATTTCTTGAGACTCCTCCACACATACAGCTTACCCTGAATATATCTACAAGTCTCAAATTCAGCCTTTTCGAAAATACAGCCAACCTAAAAATAGAACACACAACCTAAATTGTCATAGCTGTGCATGTGAAGTCCCTTCATCGATGTTGTGTATTGTCAAACTGATAGCCACCCTAATCTATAAAAGACTGCACATCTGAAAGGAAAATATCTCCGTCGTTCACGTAGCAACAACGATGGATGCTGAAAATACGATGCAGATCCTAAAATTCTAACTCAGGCTTGCAAAATGTAAATGTTGATTGAGTATTATATATTCACTAGTTTAATCAAATAAATAAAACTTCTGTAGCAACGTTCATTTTACATTGTGTCTGGATCTTTTCTTGTGGCCCAAACTTTCTTTTTACTGTAAATTACTTGCATCCCACACATCAATCTATTTAATTTTTGCGTGGCAGCAAATCCATATATAACCGTGGGAACCAAGGAAGTTTTTGAGATTTTCCCCACAACACAGTTAGTCTAAATTCATTGTAAACCTACCCCCCATGCCTTGCTTCCCACGGATCCTCTCCTCTATATAAAACTCTGCTCCATACTTGTTTCTCCACCGCTTTAGCATAAAGAAAACCGCACATCCTCCTACAAGAAAAAAAAACTAGTCAGAATTAGAAACTTAAAAACATCGAGCATTCCCGTTCTTTTCCCTAACCGAGAAATTTGAGTTCGTACAAGCTTTCAGGAAGCTCGAACACATTTGGTCCGACACTGTAAAGTCTGTTGTGGGTTTAACGAAAAGAAAGAGTCCGTAATGTTATTTCTAATCATCGTTATGTTGAGAACGAAGAGGACATGGGGCTTTTTCTTCTTTTCAATCGCATGCAGTATATAAGAGGAGGTGAGTAGAGATCAATACTGGGTACTGGGTGAGGATGCATTGGAAGAATGGAACGCGGGAAAGCATGTCACTGTGGTGTTCATTTCCAATGAGGACGTGGGGGAGAAAGATGGGAGGAAAGCTAGAGCATTCATTCAAACGAGAAGAAGACAAGATGTAGAAGGAAGAGTAAGGCAATTTTATTTCAAGAATGCATGGGATTCGGTATTTATATATATGAACAATAATAAAAAAAAGGGAGGAAAATAGGGCTGTTGAAAGCAAATGAGAAAAGAAGTACATGCGAGATAGAAGGGGTAGTGGAAGAATATAGTAAAAGATGAATGGCCAAACCAATTTCAAATAGCATGGGAAAGAGTATGCATGCATGGAGATCATGGATATCTTGAAAGGAGGAGCATTCCTGATTGGAGTCGAGCGCATGGATGCGCTGTAGCCTGTGTAGAAAAAAAGAAAAATGAAAAAAGGAAGAATACGAAATGAATTCTGGAGCGGGAGAGAATTGTTAGTAGCAGGGGAAGAAATGGCAAGGGGTAACGAAAAGGATAGGGAGGGAATTTGGTTACTAGAGAGGTTAATACTTGCATGGGAAGGATTTAGGGTTGAAGTCTTTAATTGGGCTTCGGGCCTTTATAGTTTATAAAAAAAAATTGGTAAAGGAATAAAAGAGGAAAAGAAGCGGACGTGGGAGCTGGGAAGATAGTACGGATTGCATGGCCGGTTGGGGTAGTTCCAGTTTTCGGTCACGGTCCATGGTACATAGTAGGGAAGTTGCAGCGTGGTTTCCAACATGTGAGAAGATGATGTACATGATCTTTTAATATGCAAAACCTTAGTTTACCTTGGCCAAAATATTTAACGTCCATATAAGTTTACTTATGTAGCACCTAAGTATAAATTATCAATACCTAATTTTATATATGTATTAGGTGACCCATACAATAAAACAATAACTAGTTTCGAAGGGTTAAACGGTTAGCATCTTAGTTTGTTTTAATTTAGGATTGGGTTACTTGATATAACATTTTGTTTAAATCAAATCATATGCGTATGATATAAACAACGATATCTTACGTGCACAGAATGGGACGACACAAGAGATGTTGGAACCATATGGTGGAACACTACATTATGGAATTGGAACGAACGAAGTGAAAGCAGCTGGAGTTTTTAATTAAATTAAACGCATGTTTAATTTAATTAAATCGGACTATTTTAACAACAAATGGAAATCCAAGGTGAGTTCAACTCACTCAGTTATCCCACTTATGTTTATTATAATTTGGGTTCATTGTTTGTATGCTATGGTTGCTAGTTGTTGATTATGTTATTGATCGTTTGGATATATGCAGACATTTTTATAACTGATTTAAATGGTTGTTTAATTTAATAAAAAACAAATTTTTATTTTTAACGATTAATTCCAATCAAGGTAGCTTACCTTGTTGGTTACGTTTATAATAAAATAAACGTATTTAGATTAAATTGAATGCTTTCATTGTTAATATTAGTCCACCGTTATCAGTTGAATTGATTATTCATGTTATCAACAAATTTGTTGTTATTTCCATATTATCATCATATGAACTGATTGACAAATATGATTGGATTGTTGAATTGATTATTGATTTGTTGAATTGAAATTCAACTTCTGTTTTTTTAACCAATGGGGTATTATTAGTTGAGGAATTAAAAGCAGATAACCCCAATATAAACTGTTTAATAGGAATTGATTTACCATTAGGTAAACCGATAAAGATTAAAGTTATTAATTTTATTTATAACTAAGGATGGAATTTAAAATATATTATTTTAAAAAAAAGGAAGTCTATTTAAAAAGGGAATAAATGTTATTAATTATCATTTAAGTTTTAAGATAAATTATTGAATGGTTTTATAATAAAAGTTCTCATGTTATCAAGTTTTAGAAACAAATGGAAATATATTGAAAATGATTATTACTTACTTTATTAAAAGTAAATAAGATTTATTTAAATTAATTATATTTTTAATTAATTTAAATGAAAGACAAATTGGAATTTGATTAACGAATTAACCGTGTTTGAGTTGACCGAGTCAACCGAGTTAACCGAAGGTGGATATTATATTTGTTCATTAATTTAATGGGATTAGTTAATGATAAAGTAAACATTTCCTAAATGTTGATATTTGGTAATTATTTATCTAATAATGATCAAAGTAGTGAATCTTGGGATATAAAATGTATTAATGGAAGTTTATAGAAATATAAGTCCTGTTTATAATTAAATAAAGTTTAAATGGAAAATTATATTAATAGAAATACAAGTTACGTTTAAAATCAAGTTTTAATTGAATTTTTATTTGAATCCTATTTGATTAGATTTATAAAATCCAAGCTGAACAGACGTGTTTTGAAACCCAAGTTTTATTAAGATATTATTAGGACAAGTTATTAATGGTTTATGAATGAAATAGAAACCTAGGATTTGAAATTAAAGAACTGGAGCCTAACTGGAAATTGGTTGGGTTAAATGATCTTCTGAATATTGATGTGATGTTGGTTTCGGCCTTCGGGGTTGATATTTGGAGAATCGTTTTCTTACTGATTTACAGTTAGGAACTGATGAAGATATAGAATGGAAATAGAAACACAATTCTGAATTCAAAGCGATGAGACAAGTTATTAAGATGCGATCAAATTTTGCGATATTAAATAAAAAAAATGGGTTTTTATCGAGATATGACTACATGGGTCTGAAATAAACTTGTCGGAAGTTTACGGAGGTTTTTATTTATTATAGAATAAATATATATATATAGTCTTAAAGGATTGTTAAAGTTATAAAGAAAAGTTTTAAGTAACAGTTTACTTAATACATAAAGTTAGTAAATGTGTTAGAGTTGAAATAAGATTTCCAAGAAAGGGCGTGATATTAAATCCATGTTATAAACTGGAAAGTAAATGGGATACGTAGTATAATTAGTGAAATGGGATTTCGTTGATCAACTTCTATTTATTCTGAAGATAAAAATGTTGTTATTCAAGGTCTGAGAGGAAAATAAAATACCCTAACTTGAGCGACTTCATGATTATCCAAGAATGATATTAGTTTAGAAACAAGGGTGGTCAAAAGGAGTAAAACTAGAATTTCGAAGAATGGTATTATATAATAAAGTTTGAAATGGTTTAAAACAATAATGTGATTTTAAGTATAACAGTATTTTTGAAATAAGATATAAAAAGCTTTGTTTCTAATATTGGAAGTTTTAAAGATTTTATTTACAAATGGAAATATTAAAAAGGGCCAAGTGATGCTAAATACCGAACCAGTGAACTCGTTTTATTTCATGGTTGAATGATTGTTTATTTTGATAGTTAAATAACCAACTATCAAAATTTGGCCTATACAATTGTTGGTACATAAAGACCGGGATTGAATGTATATTCAAAAACCATTCCGACCAACAAATACGTGAATGTGAAGATATCAGATGATGATCGAGTTGGAGCATTGAAGACCGTTGATCTTCATAAAGTGGAAGAATTACTTAAAATTTCTAACTTGCAATTAGAGATACATTGTGATTCTGTCATGGTTGGAATTGACGGATAGCAAGGACTACTCGCTATTGATCTATAGGGTGATTCCTAGGCTGCAGTAGGAGGGTGCTTTCGGTTTGTCCAGTCCCAGGACGACTAGTATGGATGGATGTCTAATAGAGTATTTCCAAAGGGATTACGTACGTTGATTTCTCCAAACGTACTGTAGTTGGTGGCAGAGAAGGGCACTTCTCTTAGCTTAACTACTAGAGTATTTTTGTGGATGCCAATTAGTGATATCCAGTGGATCTGACGATGTGGCATTCAAAGTGAAGGGTGGCAAGATGTTTTCAAAAGATGATTATAACCTCAAGCCTCATCAATCAGGAAATGACAAAAGTCGGGCAGGCAACATGGCTATGTGGGTCGTAGCCATTAGGGTGTATTGTCACCATCTAGAGAATATTCATATTTGTTACTTCTTTTCATTTCTGTATCTCCTGGGAAGACGGTAGCTGAGCAGCAGTAAGGTGGCAATGTATTCGATACACTCAAGAGAAATGAGTGATCAGTCTTGTGTGGGTTGAGTTGCAAGACGTTTTTGTTGAACCCAGTGTATTCCTCTCTAGAGATACACTATCTGCAGGTGGTTCCATACCTTGTCATAGTCGGAATCCAATCTCCAATTAGACCCGTGGTTTTGATTGTATACTACATATGTGGAGTGTGAGATGCAAGCATTTTGCTAGATTGATATTTATTTCTATTTAGACATTATTATAATATTAGAAGAATGTCATTTTCCAAAAATGTTTTGGGTTATCGTAAGGTAAAAACTATCTGTATTTATGTGTAGATTTGGTCTTACAGCTATCCTTTTCTTTCGAAATGATTTTGAACTTTAAAATCAAGTTGGATGATTCCCCTTAAACTGTGCGATTTCTAACTCTGGTTCACCAAACTGACCCGATATTTGTAATGCTCGGGTTAGACCGGGTTGTACAGGTTCAGGTTATTGGACACAACGAAGTTCAGAAGACGCGCTGGAGGAGTTCATACATATTAATATTTATTTCGCTGTCTATTTTGTACAAGGACAGATTATTTTAACTATCCAGATTGTCTAGCCAGATGTACTCTGGTTGTAAGTATTATTTCAATTTTCAGTAAAGAATTATTTCTGTATTATATTTGTTCCACTGTGATGTGAGACTCCATGTTGTGTTGGTTCTTCTTCTTCTATTCTAATATTTATTTCTTTCTTTTCTCACCCTCTAACTTCTTTCTAATAATGTTCCGGTGTTTTCGATGCTTGAATATTTAACGTGGTGTTTTTGTGTCGATTTTCGGGATCGAAAATCCTTATTCGTTACAAACTCATAGCGTTAGGTTTAGAGAACTGAGAAAGAACGGATCTAGAATTCTGAATTTGATTTTCAAAGTATGTTGTTGTAGAAAAACGGTTCAGTTCGCACCCCAGCAGCATATGGCCTCCATGACTTCTAATGAAGAAAATATGAGAAATAGCCACATATTTATAGCTGCAGAGCCCCCTGAAACCGACTGCCACCGAATCCCTAGGGTTGTCGACACCCTTGTGGATGGGTCGACTCCTAGGTCGATACCCCTTCAGGGGGGACGACCCTAGGTCGACACACCTCTAGGGAGGTCGACCCCCTAAAGCGGAAATTTTAGCGCTCTGAGGAAATTTTTGAATTCGAATCTTTCGGGATAAAATTCTGACTCATCTCTGACTTATCTCTGACTCATACGTATGTATATAATTTTTCTACATGTATACAAAATTAAAACCCTCATAAATTCCTTATATGGTGTCCGTTTTACGCAAACCAAATGTTTTTCTTGACCAGAATTTCGAGACGGACGCAATGGTGAAGTCTGTTTGTAACACCTCGTATTTTCTGAGAATATTAAAGTAACGAATTAAAGAATAATTAGTTACAAATTGAGAAATAGGTGAAATGGGTTGCGCCATTGCGTTCGTCTCGAAATTCTGCTTGCAATAGAGTCCAAGTTTTCGAAAATCGGACTTCGAATGAAGAAGTTATGGCCCTCGGAACTTTCAGAAATTTATATAAAATACTTCAGAAAATTAAATACCAAGGCAGGTCGACCTGGGGGTCGACCTACCCCAGGCCAAGTCGACCAGAGGGTCGACCTCCCTATGTACAGGTCGACCTGGGGGTCGACCTCCCCCTCATGTCAGATCTGAAATCTGGCGTTTTTCTTTGTGTTACGATCTGCTATGTCATTAGGGCTTGTGTGGAAAGTTCTGGTTGGTTCTCTTAGGTTTGAATGGCTTTGATTTGCTCTAGGTTAATCTGACGGCTCCTATTAAATCAAACTTCTATATAAGCAACCTAAATCTAAACCCTAAGCCACACAAAAGTATTTCTAAGACTGACATGCTGTTAATACTTAGCCTAAAGTAGCTGCCATTCTTCTTAAACTAGAAAGCGTGTTAGGAATTACAAATCAAAAGCTAATTCAACTAAGAGAATTCAACGTCCACAACAAAGGAGAGCTATTCAATTTCAGAATACAGATCTTAGAAAAACAAGACTTTCTTTTCTTTGTAAGTCCTGTTATTATTTAGATGTGAACGATTTAAATTGTGATTTGTAATAAAATGAAAACTAGAATAATTCCTAGTTGTAAGATAGTGACGATGTTGATTTATGCCTATTCTTGAAACGATTCTATCATATATGCTTGTGAGATTATTGTGGTTATATGTTGACATTAAACCGATCGTATATTATGTAAATTTGGTGACTTTTTCATATTATGTAACATGCAAGTTGTTTAGATCTACATTTAGATCTATGTTTATTGAATCATGCAAGTTGTTTAGATCTACATTTAGATATATGTTTATTGAATCATGCAAGTTGTTTAGATCTACACTTAGATCTATGTTTATTGAATCATGCAAGTTGTTTACATCTATGTTTATTGAATCATGCAAGTTGTTTAGATCTATGTTTATTAAATCATGCAAGATATTAGGCTAAGACATGTATTATGTTTAGATCTATGCCTATTGAATCATGCAAGTTATTAGGCTAAGACATGTATTATGATTAGATTCACATTTAGATCTGTGAAAAGTGGATCCAAAATTATAGCTCATATTTACATGCCTTGTTAAATTTGTGTAAAACCATATGCTTAAGATTCATGTTTGTTGGATCCAAGATAAAAGTTCATATTTACATGCCTTGTTAAACCTGTGTAATTCCATATGTCTAAGATTCATGATTATTAGATCCAAATTAAAGTTTACATTCACATGTCTTGTTGAACTTGTGCAATTCTATATGCTTAAGGTTTATGTTCGCTGGACCCAAAATAAAAGTTTGCATTTACATGCCTAGTTGGATTTGGGTAACTTCGTATGTTTAAGACCCATGTTAATTAGATCCAAAAATGCAAGTTCACCTTTATATGACTAATTGGAATTGTGTAATTCTATGTAAACTCCCATCCATATGCTTATGGTTCATGTTGATTAGGTTCAAAATTGCAAGTTCGTAATTAAACATATATTTATTCTATGCCTAATTTATGTGATATATTTTGGATCCATAATATGCTTGTCTTGAATTCTATGTGTCTCTTCCTTTTCCCCTCTTGATTTTGAGTCAGGCTAAATTGCAAAGCCTAACATTCTATGAAATTTATGCAAACGTTTAGCGGGGGTAACGTTGGGAAAAACATGAAGTTACATGTTATTGGCATATTTTAAATGATTAGTGGCATTGAAATGGTATAATTTATATACCTAAAATTATGAACTTGATTTAGAGAGAAATTGGGCATGATTTGAATGACAATAATTTATATATAAATATAGAAGGTAAATATGTAAATTAGAAAAAAGACGAATATGCCTAACCCGAGGTTAGATTGAGTTACAATGTAAGACTACCCGGAACCGCCCGGCACATCCAGCAACCGTAACAATATATATCTAATGTGAGAGGTTAGTGCATCAAGCCCAAAAGAACCGGGGTTAGACTGAGTTGCGGTGTAAAGCTGCGCGGACCCGACCGGCACATCTAGTAACCGCAACAATACCTGTCTAATGTGAGTGGTTGGTGCTTTAATGAATGAATTAAAGCTAAGACAGGAATGGTAGGGTTAAGTTAATTAAGGTAACACTTAACCAACATAACATGAATGACTAGGTTAAGTTAATAGGAAACACTTAACCAGTGTAGCATGATGAATGGGTAAGGTTAGGTAATAAGAAACACTTAACCAATATAACTTGATTTGTGGTAAGGTTAATTTAAAACAAGAGGGCAATACTTAACCAATATAACTTGATTTGTGGTAAGGTTAAATTAAAACAAGAGGGCAACACTTAATCAATATAACTTGATTTGTGGTAAGGTTAAGTTAAAACAAGAGGGCAACACTTAACTAATATAACTTGATTTGTGGTAGGGTTAAGTTAACATAAGAAGGCCACACTTAACCAAAGTAACATGACAAGTAGGTATGTAAAGTCAACTAGAATTGAATGATGACACTTAACCAATACAACAAGATGAACACGTGGGGGTTAAGTTAACAAGAAACACTTGACCAATATAACTTGATGGACGAACAGGGTTAAGTTGATAGGAAACACTTAACCAATCCAACATGATAAGTGAGGAGGGTCAAGAAACACTTAACCAACATGACATGATGAATGGGTGGGTTAAGTTAACATGAATAGACGACACTTAACCAATATGGCATAATATGCGAGAGGGTTAAGTACATATCGGGTTTGTGGGTAATATTAGTAAATAAAGGCCCACAAACTTAATCGTTAAATAAACATGCTTGAATCGATCGAAGGGTTAAGTACATATCAGGTTGGTAGGTAATATTAGTAAATATAGGCCCACAAACTTAACCGTTAAGTAAACATGCTAGAATCAGTGGTAGGGTTAAGTACATCTCGTGTAGGTGGGTAATATTTGTATGTATAGGCCCACAAACTTAACCAATAGAAAACCCTAGTAACGGGGACCCATCTCAGCAGTAACCCACATAGATGTATCATGGTACCCTGAAACTAGGCAGTGTGGAGCACGATTACTGGGCTAATTATAAGTGGTCAAAACAGCGACAGGGGGTACGTCAGTGTAGGTTCCGACGGTTTACGGGCGTGCACGTACTCCGGAGTGGGAAAAAGTAGTCACTAGGTACCAGAACTCATACACTATGCATCTTGAATCGTGTCGGGTCGCTATCATAAGAATTGATACACCTTATGGTGGGACCAGCACAGAGTATCTACACGCAAGAGAGGGTCGATTGACACAGACACATGGAACATTAATGCAGGTAAGGAGCCGATCGATAGGGTAGTAAGGGTACATCTAACATGTTCATGGAAATTAGGCTAATTGAGGTGGAATCCTCACGATAGATGTACACCTGAAGGCTACCACAATTACGGGGATTGGGATCACGTTACCATTTTATACAGAGTACTAGTTGGGACACTAGTTAGGTGGTGCAGAGAAGTAAAATGGGTGCGATATCATATTTAGCCTTATTATCTTATTTCTAGGGTGATATCCTAGATTCAGTTTATTCATGTCATAACCCTTTTCTTGTTTACATGGTAAATAGTCACTGGACTTACCAGACTCATGTCTGACCCATTTTTCTTCGTCTTCTTTCCTTCCCCCCCCCCCCCCCCGGTCCACAGGGAGGGAATACTTCAGCTTAGATCAGATCATTTCCAGCTTGAAGAAAGTAGATGTATTGCTTTGGACTCTCTCTTACACTGCTATGGCTGGTTCACACTTTATTGGGAATATCATTGTTATTTTTATGTTTCTTTTATATTTGGAAATTTTAGAATCAAGACAAAAGTTCTATGTATTACTTTTAAGTATGATTGAGATAACTGTTGTAAAAGCTTGACTGAACCATATTATTTATAAAATGACTTTATTTTCTGCTGCTTTATTTGTCTGTCTTATAATTTATCTGCATCTTTTACCTAAAATGCTCATCCAAAGTTAAGGCATTCCCTTTGTGAGTGACCTTAACTGAGGTGGGGTGTTTCACTTGGTATCAGAGCTGAAGGTTACCGGATCAGATAAAATATTTGATAAATTATTTTAAAAACGGTTTTAAAAGAAGCGTTTTCAAAAGAAAAGTTTTTTTTAAGGAATATTCCCCAAAAGCCATATGCACTATCTTTTGATCGTCTGTTTGAATCCTTGTTTCCTTTCCTAAGTCTCCGGGGCTCCTGGCTTTCTAGGAGGTAACCTCATCGTGGCATGGTTCCGTAGGCTTGATGAGACTACGACACCTGTCAAAGGGCGGAGAAGTGCCCAACTTCCATTATAGCCGCTGTAGTTTCACCTGCGGCTAATTTTCTTTCGAGCTTTGTAGGATTTTCCATGCGATGGAGGCAACTTTCAAGAGACCTGTCAACAAGTTACACAAGGATCGCAAAGATGAGAATGAGGGAGTTTGGTTAAGGAGCACAACCCAAGGATGAAGAACTCATGGATATAAACTTGGTTCACAAAGGAGGGGAGGAAAGAATAGTAAAACCTAAAAACAAGAGGATGTATCTTTATTATGGTATAACAGGTCGTATAATTAAGGGAAAGGGAAAGAACAAATGACAGGATTTTCAGGAGGGAAAATCCATGCTCTCACCGCCAGCGTACCTGAGAGAGAGGTAGTAAGGTTTCTATTGAAAGAGTTTTGTTTCACCTCTTTGATCATCCTTTTAGTACTCTTTTTGATTTTAGCGCTTCACATTCATTTATATCTGCTTCCATAGTTGAGTTTCTGCACCTTAGTATTGTATAGTAGAAGAACCCATTATCGTCTCAAATCCAATTTGTGGTTTGGCTCATTTATCTTTGGTTTGTAAGGATTTGAGATGCTTATGTTTCCGGGTTTCATGGGCTATGGGTTGACTCTAGGCATGGGTTGGTTAGCTAGTAATTGTGAAAGGATGGTAGTTAGACTTTCGACTTGCCTCGGGAATACCCTCGAGATTTCGTGCGATCCTAAGGGATCAGTTTGTCTTAGCTACCTAGAATCATTTTATGTATCTATCGATGATTTTCAATCCGTTGGAGTAGTCCATGAGTACGCAAGATGTTTTTGATTAGGTTAAGGATTTTCCTCCTAAAACTCGAGATAGACTTCCGCGTATATCTAGTTGACAATGCAAAGCCAGTTATGCGATCAACGATAGTTTTGGAACAAGATTGGCGAGGATAGCCAGAATCGGTTAAGTGCTCAATTGTTTGGTTGTTTTGCTAGTATCACCTCACGTAAATCGTCCAAGTTCGGAGGAGGTATTCCTTGGGTGCTTGTCTGATATTGGTTTAGGCCTTTGGGGCTAGTACTTGAGGGATGTCAAGTTCGACTACGATGGTTTGCGTGAGAGATATCAACCCTCAGATTTGTGACATGATGGATAAGCTAAGTAGAAGAGAGACCTTTAATCATCTTAGTATATACACTTGGTATCTTGGCTCACACCTGTTTATCTTGGAAAGATAGTTCGACTACATTGGATACCCTCTAGAATAGTAAGTGATCGAGGTCCTATCTTTACTAGTGAGTTTTGGAAATGGGGGTCAAGAAGCTTCGCAACTGTGAAGTTAAATTAGTTAAGGTATAGTGGAGTGAAGCTCAAGAAGACGCGACGTGGAAGACTAAAGATAAGACACGTGCATCATACCCTTTTTCTTGAGGGTATATCCTTGATCTCTTTTTCTAGGAATTCTATGTATGTTTGTTTCTATCTTTTTAGGAATATCCTCTAGGTCATATATTCAATCCTTAGGTAGAAGCCAATGGGTGTAAACATGTGTTTGAAACATGTTATGATTGGTGGTTGCAAGTGGTTGCAAGTGGTTGCTAGTGGTTGCTCGTGGATGCATATACACACATTAGGCACTAGATCAGCTCAGTCACTTTCATATTGCATATGCATGAGTGAATTTTTATACATATGAACTAAAACTTGATGTGTTATCATATGGATGCTGCATTTGTATGAATGATTGTGCACTCATGTAGAAGTTATAAAGTACGATTAGGAATAATTGCATACATTATGGACTCATGGCACTGACATAATTCGCATTGAGGAGGTCAACTGAATCAGCAGAACGCCTGATTTTGCATTAGATAAGGACATGTACACACACTATGCATATGATCATGAAAGCAATAGAAATCTTTTTAAGTACAATGGACGTCTGTGATTGAATGGTTGAGTAGATGGATGTTGGATGTCAGGATATGCATTTTTCTTAACTTAGAGATTTCGGGGACGAAATCCTTTAAAGAGGGGAGAATGTAACACCCCGTATTTTCTGAGAATATTAAAGTAACGAATTAAAGAATAATTAATCAAAAATTTGAGAAATAGGTTGCGCCATTGCGTTCGTCTCGAAATTCTTCTTGGAATAGAGTCCAAGTTTTCGAAAATCGGACTTTGAATGAAGAAGTTATGGCCCTCGGAACTTTCAGAAATTCATATAAAGCAATTCAGAAAATTAAATACCAAGGCAGGTCGACCTGTGGGTCGACCTACCCCATGCCAGGTCGACCAGGGGGTCGACCTCCCTATATACAGGTCAACCTGGGGGTCGACCTCCCCCTCATGTCGGATCTGGAATCTGACGTCTTTCTTTGTGTTACGATCTGCTGTGTCATTAGGGCTTGTGTGGCAAGTTCTGGTTGGTTCTCTTAGGTTTGAAAGGATTTTATTTGCTCTAGGTTAATCTGATGGCTCCTATTAAATCAAACTTCTATATAAGCAACCTACATCTAAACCCTAAGAAACACAAAAATATTCCTAAGACCGTCATGATGTCAGTACTTAGCCTAAAGTAGCCGCCATTCTTCTTTAACTAGAAAGCAAGTTAGGAATTACAAATCAAAATCTAATTCAACTTGGAGAATTCAATGTCTACAACAAAGGAGAGCTATTCAATTTCAGAATACAGATCCCAGAAAAACAAGACACTTTTTTCTTTGTAAGTCCTGTTATTATTTAGATGTGAACGATTAAAAGTTGTGATTTGTAATAAAATGAAAATTAGATTAATTCCTATTTGTAAGATAATGACGATGCTGCTTTATGCCTATTCTTGTAACGATTCTATCATATATGATTGTGAGGTTATTGTGGTTATATGTTGATGTTAAACCAATCGTATGTTATGTAAATTTGGTGACTTTTTCATATTATTTAACATGCGACTTGTTTAGATCTACATTTAGATCTATGTTTATTGAATCATGCATGTTGTTTAGATCTACATTTAGATCTATATTTATTGAATCATGCAAGTTGTTTAGACCTACACTTAGATCTATGTTTATTGAATCATGCAAGTTGTTTAGATATATGTTTATTGAATCGTGCAAGTTGTTTAGATCTACGTTTATTAAATCATGCAAGTTATTAGGCTAAGACATGTATTATGTTTAGATCTACATTTAGATATATGCTTATTGAATCATGCAAGTTGTTAGGCTAAGACATGTATTATGATCAGATTCACATTTAGATCTATGAAAAGTGGATCCAAAATTAAAGCTCATATTTACATGCCTTTTTAAACTTGTGTAAAACCATATGCTTAAGATTCATGTTTTTTGGATCCAAGATAAAAGTTCATATTTACACGCCTTGTTAAACCTGTGTAATTCCATAGGTTTAAAATTCATGATTATTGGATACAAATTAAAGTTTACATTCACATGTCTAGTTGAACTTGTGCAATTCTATATGCTTAAGGTTTATGTTCATTGGACCCAAAATAAAAGTTTACATTTACATTCCTAGTTAGATTTGAGTAATTTCGTATGTTTAAGACCCATGTTAATTAGATCCAAAAATACAAGTTCAGCTTTATATGACTAATTGGAATTGTGTAGTTCTATGTAAACTCCAATCCATATGCTTATGGTTCATGTTGATTAGGTTCAAAATTGCAAGTTCATAATTAAACATATATTTATTCTATGCCAAATTTATGTGACATATGTTGGATCCATATTATGCTTGTCTTGAATGCTACGTCTCTCTTCCTTTTCCCCTCTTGATTTTGAGTTAGGCTAAATTGCAAAGTGTAACACCCCGTAATTCTGTAACACTAAGA
Organism: Allium sativum; assembly: GCA_030737875.1. Classification (NCBI taxonomy): domain Eukaryota; kingdom Viridiplantae; phylum Streptophyta; class Magnoliopsida; order Asparagales; family Amaryllidaceae; genus Allium; species Allium sativum. The sequence continues at coordinate 942,089,048 of CM060910.1, read as the reverse complement.
TTCACGAATCAAGGCAGAATTAGAATTTAAAATCAAAATCAAGAGAAACGGGCTACGCCATTGCGTTTGTCTTGGAATTCTTCATGAAAACGAGTCCGAGTTTGCGTAAATCGGAGTCCGAATGAGAAAGATATAGCCTCCGGCAGTTTCAGCGAAGTTCAAATTTCAAAATAGACCCAGAAGCGGGCTGGGCGACAAATTTCCCGCCCAGGACCCAGGTCGACCAGGGGGTCGACCTGGGAGTCGACCTGGGTACCCAGGTCGACTAGGGTGTCGACCTGGGGGGACCAGGTCGATTGGGTAGTCGACCTGGGGGTCGACCCCCCTTGCTTTTTCCAGATCTGCAGTCTGGTTCGTTCTTCTATATCCGGACGCCATTCTGACCAGATTCGTTGACTTCTACAATATATAAACAGCCCTAGTCTCCTTCTCTATTCATAATTCTTTTCTATCCTTATGCTGCCTCTGAGAAAATATATAAATAAATAAAAATAAGAAAATAATACGAAAATCCAAGACAAGGTTATGCTGCTCAAGTTGTCCAGAAGAGATTCAAATCAACAGAGGAGATTCAAATCAAGATTAAAGCTTCAAGATAAGAATCAAAGGCTAACTCAAACGGTTTCGAGCAACGTCGCACGAATCATAGCAACGCCATCTTTCTATTCTAATCTAATCTCTGTAAGTCAGTTACTTTTTAGATTTGAACATTTTTTCTCTGTTCGTGACATGAAATTAAAGGAATAAAAGAATATGCCAAATCTCTCTCTATTCGAATCAATGCTTATATCCTTGGACCTAATTCAGAACTATTATGATTCGATGATCAATTAGGCATTGCCTATGACTATGAACATTGCCTATGACTATGAACATTGCCTATGGCTGTGACTGTGACTATGAGAATTATTTCCTTGACTATGAACACAAGCCTATGCCTTTGATTAGGAAACATAGACTATTGCCTATGACATAACAAGGACAACTGTGATTAAACACCTATGATTCATGACTAGGAAAGTGTTGCTTAAGTTTTGTGACTATGAAATCGGGTCTGAACCTGATTATCTATTCTGTCTATTCTTGGTTTTCTTTGGTTTTAGATCTTGGGAATTTACCTATTAAGTTAGGTCTACCCAGGCTCTTGAACCTACGTCGTTATCCAACCCTTTTATGTCATAAGATTTTCAGACCTATAGGCTTTCGATGTTTTAGATCAATTTCAGTGTAATTCGTTAGGTCTGTAATTAGTAAATTATCATTTTATGCCAGTTATTATGTCTATCTTTTTCATAGAATCTTTGGTTCATTCCCTATTTTCTACGAATCTAGATTTATCTATAATCTAGATTGAATCACGATTATACGAACGGTGGGAATACGATTTGGGAAAAATATGAAATTTACTAAAAACGTAGTTTTAAACCTGGAAATTGGCATAAATTAGGAACATGTATTATGGCATGTTCATAGAAATGCAAATTGGATAAATTTGACATGAATTATAGGATGAGTAATTCGAATCTAGTATTGACTTGTAAATCTAGCATTTACATGAATTGTGAACTTGAATAATAAGTCTAGTTTTACATGAACTGCAATTAGAATGTTAAATCAGAATTGGATTAGCTAATTTGGCATATTGGCATAAATTTGAAATTGGCCATAATTGGGAATAATTGTCATGTTTAGCAAAATCATGGTTAGTGACACTTAATTTGGTATAGTTTACATACCAAAAAGCATAAATATGATATAGAGGGGAAAATGGGCCATAAGAATAAACGTTGACAATTTACATTAAAAGAGTAATTAGGAAATAAGTAAATTAGGAATGATTTACTTATAGAATTTGTCCTAAATGGGAAAATGTAAATTTAGACAAATTAAAGGTTTATTAACGACACCTCTTTTAATAATACACCAGAAAGTTCTAGAGTGACAGAGAGGATAGTGTCTAGGCTTGGGTTTGGAAAATACAAGTTTCCTGCTCTCCCTGGCTATCCCTAACTGATCCGACGGACGGGATGGTTACTTTCAAAACCTGATTTGAAAATTAATCAAAACCCTTTGAACTTAGAAAACACAAACATGCCTAACCCGAGGTTAGACTGAGTTGCGATGTAAACCTGCCCGGAACCAACCGGCACATCCAGTAAACGCAACAATATCTGTCTAATGTGAATGGTCGCGGCTTTAATCTATTTAATTAAAGCTAGAACAAGAATGGTAGGGTTAAGTTAACCAAGACACTTAACCAATTCAACCAAACTGATGGGTGGGGTTAGGTTCATACAGACACTTAACACAGTTAAGCTAGAATGGGAGGGTTAAGTCCATAGGAACACTTAACCAACTTAACACAGTTAAGCTGGAATGGGAGGGCTAAGTCCATAGGGACACTTAACCAACTTAACATGGTAACAAGAAAAGATTTGTAGGGGTTAAGTAACTTAGAAAACACTTAGCCAAATTAACATGTTAACTAGACTAGAAGGTGGGGTTAAGTAAAGTTAATACACTTAGCCAAATTAACATGTTAACTAGACTAGAGGTTGGGGTTAAGTAAAAGATAATACACTTAGCCAATTTGATATGTTAGCTGGACTAGACCGTAGGGTTAAGTAAACTTGAACACTTAACCATCAGATTGTGATAAAGGGATAGGGTTAAGTCTAAAACATGAAGGGATAATACTTAACCATTAATAACATGTTAGTTAAAACAGACGGGCAAGGTTAAGTTATAAAGGAACACTTAACCAATACAGGATGAATGGGTAAGGTTAAGTAATAAGAAATACTTAAACAATATAACTTGGTTTGTGGTAGGGTTAAGTCAACATGAATTACTGATAAAACTTAACCAGTTTAACAAGATAAATGAAGAGGGTTAAGTTAGCTTGGATTGATTAATGACACTTAACCAATCCAAATTGACGGGAAAGAGAACTAAGGAGCTAAGTGGTAAACCTTAGTTAAGAAAACAACGATTCTGGAAACTAAGTGGTAAACCTTAGTTAGAAAAACTAAGTAGTAATTCTTAGTATAATACGGGAAGGAGCGGACGTCCGTCTGAGCAAAAAGAAGGCTCCAACGAATTGGGTTACGAAGCCCGAGGCTTCGAGGGGACATGAGGGTACTCTTGGTATCCCTCTGTGAGGCTGCAGATGATCCTCCTGGGCTCACAGAGGTTAAGGTCTGCGGTAGAAGAACCAAGGGTATGCCTTGGTTGCAAAATATGGCAACCTAAAGACTAGGATGGACCAGCGTGATTCGGCGAGAAACCAGTAGCCCTGTGATAGCAACTCGTCGTCTACCATCCATCTTCAGTCAATCGAGATACGTGAAGCGGAAAGGCGGAGAACTCCAAAAGACCATATACTTGCTATCTAGTTGTGGTTGCAGATGGCCATAGGACAGTGGGGCATAGGGGACCTGCGTATAGTTCTCATTTTTCAAGGTGTGCCTTTCATTAGTTGAGGGAGGGGTCGAGTGGGACCATAGCCACTGGAATAAAAGCATACCTTAGCATCTGCATCGGCAGATATCTGAAAGCTCCCGACCGAGTTCTGTGTTTCTTGATTTGCCTTGCCACAGGACTCGGGCCGCACATTACAGGACATGTGCATCTAGACAAGCGATAACGATTCGCGATACATGCGTGGGGAAGTATAGGAACATATACCACTCTAGGTAGTGTGTCCTAGACTTGGGTGCATCGTTCGACAGGTAGCATAATCCCTAGTTGGACTAGGTGGCATAAACCCTGAATCCAAGAAGCGTTCAGCAGATAGCGTAAAATCTAGTTGAATCTGGAAAGAATCTGATAGAAAACCCTAGATTAGATCTAGGTAATAAATAATAAATGTATGCCTGAAGGCAATGGAAACTACAGGGATTGGGATCACGTTATCGTTACTAGTTGGGACATTAGTTAGGTGGTGCAGAAATATAGGAACCAGTATAACAAGGAAAGAGTGAAGCGGCGAAAGTATTAGAGCATATCCAGTTTATCTTATCTTAGCATGTCTTGTGATTATTTTGTCTAATCTTGCTGACCCTATTGTCATGGTGTTATCTTGTATTCAGTTAATTCATGTCGTTTTGTTTTTCCATGTTCACATGCTAGAAGTTACAGAACTTACTCAGGCTTTATGTCTGACTCTGTTTTTCTTTCGTCTTCTTTTCTTCCGTTCCCCCCCCCCAAGGTAGTAAAGGAGGGAATAATATAGCTCAGGTTAAGTTGGACTGTCACTCTTTCCCAGCTTGAAGACTTGTCGAAGTTTTGCTTGGATTCTCTTTTCAGATGCTATGGCTGGCTCTTGCTAAAATTGAGGAATATAAATGTTGTTTTATGCTTCTTTATTTTGTAAGACAGATGATACTCTGGTATTGTAAAGAAATCATTGTACAAACTATTTTATCAATAAAGCAAAGTTTTATTTTCCGCTATGTTAATTCTATCTGTCTTGTAATTTATCTGCATCTTTTACCTTAAAATGCTCCACAGAACTTAGTGCAATCCCTTTGTGAGTGACACCAACGGATGTGGGGTGTTACAAAAAGCCTAACATTCTATGAAATTTATGCAAACGTTTAGCGGGGGTAACGTTGGGAAAAACATGAAGTTACATGTTATTGGCATATTTTAAATGATTAGTGGCATTGAAATGGTTTAATTTATATACCTAAAATTATGAACATGATTTAGAGAGAAATTGGGCATGACTTGAATGACAATAATTTACATATAAATATAGAAGGTAAATATGTAAATTAAGAAAAAGACGAATATGCCTAACCCGAGGTTAGATTGAGTTACGGTGTAAGACTATCCGGAACCGCCCGGCACATCCAGCAACCGTAATAATATATATCTAATGTGAGGGTTAGTGCATCAAGCCCAAAAGAACCCGAGGTTAGACTGAGTTGCGGTGTACAACTGCCCGGACCCGACCGGCACATCTAGTAACCGCAACAATACCTGTCTAATGTGAGTGGTTGGTGCTTTAATGAATGAATTAGTGCTAAGGCAGGAATGGTAGGGTTAAATTAATTAAGGTAACACTTAACCAACATAACATGAATGACTAGGGTTAAGTTAATAGGAAACACTTAACCAGTATAGCATTATGAATGGGTAAGGTTAAGTAATAAGAAACACTTAACCAATTTAACTTGATTTGTGGCAAGGTTAAGTGAAAAGAAGAGGGCAACACTTAACCAATATAACTTGGTTTGTGGTAAGGTTAAGTTAAAACAAGAGGGCAACACATAACCAATATAACTTGATTTGTGGTAAGGTTAAGTAAAAACAAGAGGGCAACACTTAACCAATATAACATGATTTGTGGTAAGGTTAAGTTAAAACAAGAGGGCAACACTTAACCAATATAACTTGATTTATGGTAGGGTTAAGTTAACACAAGAAGTGTAACACCCCATGTCCATTAATGTCACTCACAAAGGGAATGCATCAACGTCGGTGAAGCATTATTGTTGTATAGAACAGATAAATTACAAGAATATATAAATAAAACAACACAGTGGAAGATAAAACTTATTTTATTTCATTATAACTCAAAACGAGTTTACATAAGTAGTTTCCAAAACCATTACAACAGGATCAGTAGTCTTTTCCAAAAACTTCAAAGTACATAAAGAAGCAAATACTTAAATAACATAAATGCATAAATCCCCACTGAGCATAAGCAAAGACATAAAGATGAGAGAGTCCCAAGCGATACATCTACTCTCTTCAAGCAACTGAAAGAAATCGGCACTAAGTTGTAGTATTCCCTCCTTGCAAACCTGAGGGGAGGGGGAAATGAAGAAAAGAGGTGGAAAGAAAAGGGGGTTAGACATAAAGTCTGGCGAGTACGATAAATTTAACAATATAATTATCAAAATAACTAGGATAAGGCATAAGCTGGAAAATAAGGAAATGACTGTGAACAATTGGGTATGACAGGGAAATAAGTCAAAAAAGATAACGTTAAAGGTGCACCAAGCCACTATAAGATACTTACTACACTGCACCACCGCTAGTCACCCTTAAAGGTTGATCCCGCCTACAGAACTTAATAATGATAATGGTAGTTTAGTGTACCTCTAGCTACCTTCATAGGTGTCGTCTGCCCCTATCTCCACTAGGTATACCCACTACCCGCATTCGATCGGCTCCCAAACTCGTAGATATCCGTGCTGGCCCCATAGTGGGGTGTATCACTCCCCAAAGTGGCAACCTGATACAACCAAAAATGCACGGCTTATATCTACACGATGCACCAACGTCTTACCTACCAGCCCGGGCCCACACACGCATATGAACCCGTTGGACTTGCATTGCCACCGCTGACCCGTTTTGACCTCTTACAATCAAATCCAGTACGCGTGTCCCGTCCTTGACTTGGGTCAAGCCCACAAAGACACTTAATGGGTTACTGGTTTGAAAAGGGCCCCCATGCATGACACAAGCTTTCCACCTATGCTTGGTATCCTCTAAGGTTTTTCCCACTTAACCCCATTCTTATTCATGTCTTCTAACATGTTTTAATCTTGGTTAAGTGCATCTTATCGTATTTCAAATGCCACCCAAGGCGCCCACTAAATTCCACATGCCACCCAAGGCACCCACTTAACACCCTCATGTCCCACTACATGTTTATCTGGTTAAGTGTTTCTTAATTCATTAAGACCGTAATCTTGTAAAGATCTCCCACATTAGACTGGCATTTGTGGCAGCTGGATTTGCCGGGCGGGTCCGGGCAGTCTTACACCACAAACGAGCCTAACCTCGTGTCTTTACAATTTTTATGCATTTAATTTATGCCTAAGACCTCCCACATTAGACTGGAATTTGTGGCAGCTGGATTTGTCGGGTGGGTCCGGGCAGTCTTATACCACAAAAGAGTCTAACCTCGTGTCTTAGGCGATTACTTACACATAATTAATTATCCCCAATTTGAATTTATTTCCCTATTCAAATTGTCAATCAATTACAAATTTAACTATGTCCATAATTGACTCAATTATGTTCATCTATTTATGGTATATAAAATTATACCAATTAACACCACATTTAAGGCATTTATGCCAATTCTCAATATTAAATCTTTTAATATTGTCCCGTTGCCCATGTTGTACGTTCGTTCATTTAACGTAAAATATACGTTAGACTCGAATAGTCTAACTTATGGAATAAAGAGAAAACATCACAATATGCATAGAATAAAAACTAGATCTAAACATAAGGGGTGAACTTGCATGTGCAAATAAGGTTTTTCATCCAAAAACTTGCATAGGCCAAAGTTACGAATTTGCATAAACTACGGATGTCATAGATCTAATCATAAGGTGTAAACTTGCATAGGAAATAGTTACAAACTTTACATTACATGATTCATACTCCAACATATATATATATATATATATATATATACTTGCATATGTGATTTGTACAACATAAACTATGATGTAAATGTGCATTTAACTCACACATGTCATAGCCTAACTTTAGATCCAATTTACACATAAAATAGATGTCATGAAACATGTAAGGTTGTATATGATTCTCACTAACTTGCATATGATTCATATCTAAATTAGCATCTAAACTTGCGTACATACATATGATTAAACATATGAATTAGTTCCAACAACATAACCAAACTAGCATATGAAACATCATTATGAATTGATTGTACATAAGCCAATAATTAACACAGATTTACAAAATAGATAATAACATAATGGTCAATGATTCACAACATAACCATATAATCCAAATCATAACTCAACCCAATTAAATTGTTAATTATATTATTAAAGAAATAGAACTCACAAAAAGAAGGTCTTGCGTTACGAAATCTGAGTTCTGAAATTATTTAGCTCGACTTTGTAGTAGATTCGTTATTGTTTAGATTAGAGTTGAATAGAATTGAGTTGATTAGCTTCGTTTTCCCTCTAGGTGGTGGCGGCTACTCTAGGTTACAAGATGACAGCATGACGACCATGATTGAAATCTTTATTTGATTTTAGGCTTTGAGTCTACCCATGTTTATATAGAATTTCAATTTAATTATAGTCGTCGGATGATCTTAGGGTTAATCAAAACCACTCAGTCAGGATAGAGTGACACCTCAGCCCTAATGACTCAGCAAGGAGTCAGAAAGGACTCGGCATTGAGTCATAATATGGACCAGATTGCACCAGAAAGTTGTGCAGGCTTTCTGCTCGACCTGGGCGCACTCGGCAGGTGCGCTAGTGCAACATTTGTACTGGCACACTTCCCAAGTGCGTCAGTGTATCTTTTTTTCTTCTGATTCTTCCGCCTAACTTCGTTCGTCCATATCTCCTTCATCCGTTATCCGTTTTACGCAAACTCAGACTCTACCTCAGCCAGAATTCCGAGACGAACACAATGGCGCAACCCATTTCCCTTAATTCTCACATCTGAGATTAATTGTACTTGAATTTAGTTAATTCGATTATTCAAAAATTCGGGGTGTTATATTCTCCCCTACTCAAAGGATTTCGTCCTCGAAATCTCTAAGTCAAGAAGAACGTATCCTACCATCCAATCATCCATCTACTCAACCATCAACCACTTGCAACCATGGTCCTTTAAAATTTTCTAATGCTTTTCATGTACATATGCATAGTGTGTGTATATGTCCATTTACTAATGCAAAATCAGGCGGTCCACTGATTCAGTCGACCTCACTTAATGCAAATAATGATAGTGCCATGTATCCATCATGTATGCAAAGAATCCTATACATATCATTACTACATGTGTGGACAACCATCCATTTAAATGCAACATCCATATGATACACACATTCAATGTGCATTCATTTTACTAAATACATCCATTTATATGCAATATACAGTATGAAGGTGACTGAGTCGATCTAGTGCCTAAATTGTGTGTATATGCATCCAAGAGCAACCACTAGCAAACACTTGCATCCACATGCATCCATCATAAATAACATGTCTCAAACACAAGTTTCAGCCATAGGACTACCCTATCTAAAGGTCAAAGATACTAACGAGAGGACATACTAAGGATAAAACAAGTACAAGCTAAGCGATAAAGGAGAAATTAAAAGACATACCCTTGAAAAGAAAAGGGTACAATAAACGCATCTTCTCTTCCATCTCTCAAGTAGAGTTTCTCTTATCATTTCCCCATTGCACTTTGACTAGCTTGACCTCTCGATTCTTCAACTTCTTAATCTCCGACCCAAGAATGCATGTAGGAGCTCGTCGAACTGTCGCATCACGCTCTATCTCCACCTCTCTAAGAAAGCTCGACTCTACCACTTCTGCGGTCTCATGCAAGCACTTCCTTAAATGTGATACACGGAATACGTCGTGTACACAACTAAGTCTCTCGGGCAACTCCACTCTATATGACATCTGTCCAATCCTCTTCTTAATAGGAAACGGCCCTGCGAATCTTGGTGCTAACTTCCCAACGGACCCAAAGCGAACAACATTCCGTAATGGAGACACCTTGATAAAGACCATGTCCCCAATATCAAACTCAGCATCTGTCCTCCTCTTGTCCGCATAAGATTTCTGTCTATCTTGCGCTGTCTTCATCCTCCTTCGAATCAAATCGATCTTTTTCGAAGTCTCTCTAATCATATCGGGGCCAAGTAAGATCTTATCCGTGGATTCCCATCAACATGTAGGCGAAAGACACGGCTGTCCATAAAGAGCCTCGAAAGCTGCCATGCTAATGCTAAACTAAAAGCTATTATTATGTGCGAACTCCACCAAAGGAAGATGCTCCTCCCATGTACCTTCAAAGTCTAAAACACATAGCCTTAAAAGGTCCTCTAGAATACGATTCACCCTCTCGGTCTGGCTGTCCGTCTGAGGATGATATGCGGTGCTGAAACATAACTGAGTCCCTACAGCCTCTTGCAGGCTCTTCCAAAACTCGCTAGTAAAGATAGGATCTCGATCGCTCACTATGCTAGAAGGAATACCGTGCAAACGAACTATCTCTCGAATGTATACGGAGGCTAACCATGGAGCAGTCCTCTTACTCTTCACGGGAATGAAATGAGCGCTATTAGTAAGTCTGTATACCACGACCTAAATCCCCATATTACCCTTCCTCGATCTCGGTAACCCGTCAACAAAGTCCATCGAGACACTCTCCTACTTCCATTGTGGGATCTCCAATGGGTGAAGCAACCCACCGAGCTTCTTTTGCTCTGCTTTTACTTGTTGGCACACCAAGCGACAAACTCGGCCACATCCTTCTTCATACCGGCCCAAAAGTAAACTCGTCTCATGTCCAAGTACATCTTGTCCCCACCGGGATGAATGGTTATCTTCGAACGATGTGCATCATCAAGAATGGTCTTCCTCAAGTCCTTGTCTCGTGGTACACAAAGTCTACCATCCCTATGTTACCAACCCTTATCATCTAGGGTATATCTACTAAGATGGCTCGATGACTCCCCCCTTTTGAGCTTCTCTACTAACTCAACCAACTGTGGGTCATCTCGTTGTGCCTCACCAATCCATCCCAAAAGCGTAGGTCTGTCCTCTAATGATGCTAGCAAACCAGGTACAAAGTCAATGGAAGGTCTAAAGTCAAACATAGAGATGAACTCTAGCTTCGTCGCTCAACAAACAACGGACTCAAGGACAACCTTTTCCTACTTAAGGCGTCTGCCACCACGTTACCCTTGCCAGGGGTATATGCTATCTCGAACTCATAGGATGTTAAGAATTCCATCCACCTTTGCTGCCTTAAGTTCAAGTCCTTCTGAGAGAACTAGTATTTTAGCGATTTGTGGTTAGTGAATAGTTCGAATTTCTCGCCAAGAAGATAATTGTGCCAAGACTGAAGCGCGGAAACAATAACGGCCAACTCTAGGTCATGCGTAGGGTAATTTCTCTCATGTACTCTCAACTGCCTTCCTCCATAGGATATTACCCTTCCTTATTACATTAAGACTGCGCCAAGTCCTGTTCCACAAGCATCGGTATAAATGGTAAATGGCTTACTCCCATCTGGCAACACTAAGACTGGGGCTGTGGTCAAAGCTCTCTTTAAACGTTGGAATGCATCATCACAATCTACGTCCCACGTAAAAACTAGGTTCTTCTTCGTCAAGCATGTTAATATGGCTGATATTTTTGCGAAGTCCTAGATAAACTTCCTATAATAGCCTTTCAACCCCACTCCTCACCTCGGTAGCATTTTTAGGGACCTTCCAATCTTGGATGGCCACCACTTTCGCGGGATCCACAGCTATTCCTTCTTTAGAAACCACGTGCCCTAAGAACTGCACTTCCTTCCTCCAGAAGTGGCATTTAGAAAATTTAGCTTTAAGGTTATGCACTCGAAGGGTCTCCAATACTTCCTAAGATGTAGGGCATGCTCTTCCTCGCTCTGAGAAAAGACCAAGATGTCATCCACAAAGACCACCACGAATTTATCAAGGTGCTCCCTAAACACTCTACTCATCAAGTCAACAAAGAATGCGGGGGCGTTTGTTAAACCGAAGGCCATCACAAGCCACTCATAGAAACCGTTCGGAGTCCTAAAGGCAGTCTTGTCCATGCTATCCTTAGCCACCCTCAACTGATGGAAACCAGTGGCTAAGTCCAACTGCGAAAACACTGAGGCACCAACTAACTGATCGAAGAGATCGTCAATCCTCGGCAGTGGATGCTTATTCTTCTTAGTAAGTTTATTAAGCTCTCTATAGTCCACACAAAGTCTAAGGGATCCATCCGCCTTCGTGGCAAATACTACTGGAGCACCCCACTCCAATATACTGCGTCTTATGAACCCTTTCTCAAGCAACTCCCCTACTTGCTTGTTGAGCTCCCTCCTCTCACAAGGAGACATGTGGCGTACTGGTAGAGATACTGGTTTTGCATTGTCTACAAGATAAATATGAAAGTCTATCTCACATTTTGGGGGTAGACCCCTGACCTCATCAAAGACATTAACATATTCACAGACTATACGAACATAATGTAAATCATCATTGGATGTGTCAAGTGACTCAAGATAACTAAGCATCACCGGTCCTCTAGGGTCACAAGAAATGTCAAGGATCTTTCCACTATGAGTCAACAATTTTACTACCCTTCGTTCACAATCTAGGATGGCGCCATATCAGTCTAGCCAATCCATCCCTAGAATCAACCCATAGCCCATGAAACCAAGCAAAAAAGCATTACATTCAAAACCAACGCTTAAAATAGACAATCTCAAATCCCTACAAACCATGGATAAATGAGCCGACCCGCTAATAGGATTTGAGACTACAATGGGATCCACAACAAGACTAGTATTTAAGTGCAGTGTTTCAACCAATGATGTAGAGATAAACGAATGTGATGCGCCAGAATCGAATAAAGTACGGACAGAATGATCAAACAGAAAAACTAAACTCTCAACGGAAAGGTTTCTACCTCGTTCTTGCAGCGGTGGGACCGCGAGAGCCTGGACCTGCTCCCTTGCCTGCCCTGGTGCCACGAGAGCCTGAAGCTGCCCTCCAGAAGTTCTTTGCCCTTGCCCCTGTTTCCTTAGGAAGTCCTTAACTAGATGACCTGCCTCTCCATAGTGGAAACAGCTAGTCTTCTTCCTTTTCCTACAGTCATTACTCAGATGGCCTGGTGTCCCACAATAAAAGCACTTCTTCTTTCCTTTGCCATTATTGTTCTTCCTGCCCTTCTTGTTTTGTTGTTGTGGTTTCTTTTGATCTCCTTTCTTCTCATGTGCCTTATTAGCATTGGCGCCTTTCTCCTCTTCATGCATAAGCGCCATATCAACTAACCTCTCAAAGGTGGCCCCCATAGGGTTGTGGGTCATAGCTAATCCATGTAGTGGCTCGTTCAAACCCTTAACAAATCTCAGGGCCATCTTTTCGGGTGTATTCACCAAGTCCAAGCCAAATCTCGCCAACTAATTGAACATGTTGACGTATTCTTTTACTGACAGATTCCCTTGCTTTAATGCCAAAAACCTTTCGATGTATAGATTCTCTTCAGCCCGTGAGAGAAACTTTGCCTCAAACCTACGCCTGAAATCCGGCCATGTATCAACTGGACGCTCTCCATTAGTGACCTCCCACCAAAACGAAGCTTCGTCCTTCATCAACCAAGCAGCCAATTGGACTTTCTTACAATCGTCCAAATCGAAAATGCCAAACAGAACCTCCACTTCTTTCAACTAATTTTTAGCTTCAATGAATGTTTCAGACCCACTAAAAGATTTTCCACCCATCGAACAAAAGTCTTTACATATCTTGGAGAAAGTATCTCCACGTCGAGGAATGACTGGAGCTGGGGGAGGAGGAGGAGGAATGTTGGCCGGTCCCGGGGCAGCGGCCCTAGCCTCGAGATATTGACGAAAACAACCGGGTACATGAACACCCTCTGGTATCTCAGATGCTCCAGACATGCTGAAAAGAAAAAGAAAGAGTTTTAAAACAAGGGAAGCGAAAGAGAGATGTATGACTTGCGGGGATTATGCTCTTTTAAGTAAACTTTCCTTGAAAATAGCTTCTTTAAAACAAGTTTTTGAAAATACTTTATAGGAAAATAATACTTTTGAAAACACCTTTCAAAACTTTTTATCTGTTCTTGTAACCATAGCTCTGATACCACCTGTAACACCTCATGTCCATTAATGTCACTCACAAAGGGAATGCATCAACATCCATGAAGCATTATTGTTGTATAGAACAGATAAATTACAAGTATAAATAAATTAAAAAACACAGCGGAAGATAAAACTTATTTTATTTCATTATAACTCAAAACGATTTTACATAAGTAGTTTCCAAAAGCATGACAACAGGATCAATAGTCTTTTCCAAAAACTTCAAAGTACATAAAGAAGCAAATACTTAAATAACATAAATGCATAAATTCCCACTGAGCATAAGCAAAGCCATAAAGATGAGAGAATCCCAAGTGATACATCTACTCTCTTCAAGCAACTGAAAGAAATCGGCACTAAGCTGTAGTATTCCCTCCTAGCAAACCTGAGGAGGGGAAAGGAAGAAAAAAGGTGGAAAGAAAAGGGGGTCAAACATAAAGTCAGGCGAGTGCGATAACTTTAACAATATAATTATCAAAATAACTAGGATAAGGCATAAGCTAGAAAATAAGGAAATGACTGTGAACAATTGGGTATGACAGGGAAATAAGTCGAACAAAGATAACGTTAAAGGCGCACCTAGTCACTATAAGATACTTACTACACTGCACCATCGCTAGTCACCCTTAAAGGTTGATCCCGCCTACAGAACTTAATAATGATAATGGTAGTTTAGTGTACCCCTTGCAACCTTCATAGGTGTCGTCTGTCCCTATCTCCACGAGGTATAACCACTGCCCCCATTTGATCGGCTCCCTAACTCGTAGATACCCGTGTTGGCCCCACAGTGGGGTGTATCACTCCCCAAAGTGGCAACCCGATACAACCAAAAATGCACGGCTTATATCTACACGATGCAACAACGTCTTACCTACCAGCCTGGGCCCACACACGCATATGAACCCGTTGGACTTGCGTTGCCACCGCTGACCCGTTTTGACCTCTTACAATCGAATCCAGTACGCGTGTCCCATCCTCGACTTGGGTCGAGCCCACAAAGATACTTAATAGTTTATTGGTTTGAAAAGGGCCACCATGCATGACACAAGCTTTCCACCTATGCTTTGTCCCCTCTAAGGTTTTTCCCACTTAACCCCATTCTTATTCATGTCTTCTTACATGTTTCAATCTTGGTTAAGTGCATCTAATCGTATTTCAAATGCAACCCAAGGCACCCACTAAATTCCACATGCCACCCAAGGCACCCACTTAACCTCCTCATGTCCTACTACATGTTTATCGAGTTAAGTGTTTCTTAATTCATTAAGACCGTAACCTTGTAAAGACCTCCCACATTTGACTGGTATTTGTGGCAGTTGGATTTGTCGGGCAGGTCCGGGCAGTCTTACACCATAAACGAGCCTAACCTCGTGTCTTTACAACTGTTACGCATTTAATTTATGCCTAAGACCTCCCACATTAGACTGTCATTTGTGGCAGCTGGATTTTCCGGGCGGCTCTGGGCAGTATTATACCACAAAAGAGTATAACCTTGTGTCTTAGGCGATTAATTACACATAATTAATTATCCCCAATTTGAATTTATTTCCGTATTCAAATTGTCAATCAATTACAAATTTAACTATGTCTATAATTGACTCAATTATGTCAATCTATTTATGGTATATAAAATTATACCAATTAACACCACATTTAAGGCATTTATGTCAATTCTCAATATTAAATCTTTTAATATTATCCCATTGCCCCCACATTGTACGTTCGTTCGTTTAACGTAAAATATACGTTAGACTCGAATAGTCTAACTTGTGGAATAAAGAGAAAACATCACAACATGCATAGAATAAAAACTAGATCTAAACATAAGGGGTGAACTTGCATGTGTGAAAAGGTTTTTCATCCAAAAACTTGCATAGGCCAAAGTTACGAACTTGCATAAACTATGGATGTCATAGATCTAATCATAAGGTGTAAACTTGCATAGGCAATAGTTACAAACTTTACATTACATGATTCATACTCCAACATATAGATACTTGCATATGCGATTTATACAACATAAACTATGATGTAAACTTGCATCTGAATCACACATGTCATAGCCTAACTTTAGATCCAATTTACACATAAAATAGATGTCATGAAACATGTAAGGTTGTATATGATTCTCACTAACTTGCATATGATTCATATCTAAATTAACATCTAAACTTGCATACATACATATGATTTAACATATGATTTAGTTCCAACAACATAGCCAAACTAGCATATGAAACATCATTATGAATTGATTGTACATAAGCCAACAATTAACATAGATTTACAACATAGATAATAACATAACGGTCAATGATTCACAACATAACCATATAATCCAAATCATAACTCAACCCAATTAAATTGTTAGTTATCTTATTAAAGAAATCGAACTCACAAAAAGAAGGTCTTGCATTCTGAAATCTGAGTTCTGAAATTGATTTAGCTCGCCTTTGTAGTAGATTCGTTATTGTTTAGATTAAAGTTGAATAGAATTGCGTTGATTAGCTTCGTTTTCCCTCTAGTTGGTGGCGGCTACTCTAGGTTACATGATGATAGCATGACGGCCATGATTCAGATCTTTATTTGATTTTAGGGTTTGAGTCTACCCATGTTTATATAGAATTTCAATTTAATTATAGTCGTCGGGTGATCTTAGGGTTTATCAAAACCTCTCAGTCAGGATAGGGTGACACCTCATCCCTAATGACTCAGCAAGGAGTCAGAAAGAACTCAGCAATGAGTCACAATATGGATCAGATTGCACCAGAAAGCTGTGCAGGCTTTCTACTCGGCCTGGCGCACTTGGCAGGTGTGCCAGTGCAACATTTGTACTGGTGCACTTCTCTAGTGCGCCAGTGTATCTTTTTTTCTGATTTTTCTGCCTAACTTCGTTCATCCATATCTCCTTCATCCAATATCCGTTTTATGCAAACTCGGACTCTATCTCAACCAGAATTCCGAGACGAACACAATGGCGGAACCAGATTCCCTTAATTCTCACATATGAGATTAATTATTCTTGAATTTAGTTAATTCAGTTATTCAAAAATTCGGGGTGTTACAAGAAGGCAACACTTAACCAAAGTAACATGACAAGTAGGTGGGTTAAGTTAACTTGAATTGATTGAAGACACTTAACCAATACAACATGATGAACACGTGGGGGTTAAGTTAACAAGAAAAACTTGACCAATATAACTTGATGGATGAACGGGGTTAAGCTGATAGGAAACACTTAACCAATCCAACATGACAAGTGAGGAGGGTCAAGAAACACTTAACCAACATGACATGATGAATGGGTGGGTTAAGTTAACATGAATGGACGACACTTAATCAATATGGCATAATGTGCAGGAGGGTTAAGTACATATCGGGTTGGTGGGTAATATTAGTAAACATAGGCCCACAAACTTAACCGTTAAATAAACATGCTTGAATCAATGGAAGGGTTAAGTATATATCGGGTTGATGGGTAATATTAGTAAATATAGGCCCACAAACTTAACCTTTAAGCAAACATGCTAGAATCGGTGGGAGGGTTAAGCACATCTCGTGTAGGTGGGTAATATTTGTATATATAGACCACAAACTTAGCTAATAGAAAACCCTTGTAATGGGGACCCATTCAGCAGTAACCCACATAGATGTATCATGGTACCCTGAAACTAGGCAGGATGGGGCACGATTACTGGGCTGATTATAAGCGGTCAAAACAGTGGCAAGGGGTATGTTAGTGTAGGTTCCAACAGTTTATGGGCATGTACGTACTCCGGAGTGGGTAAAAGCAGGCACTGGGTACCAGTAGTCATACATTGTGCATCTTGAATCATGTCGGGTCACTATCATAAGGATTGATACACCTTATGGTGGGACCAGCACAGAGTATCTACACGCAAGAGAGGGCCGATTGACACAGACACATGGAACATTAATGCAAGTACGGAGCCAATCGATAGGGTAGTAAGGGTACATCTAACATGTTCATGGCAATTAGGCTGATTGAGGTGGAATCCTCACGATAAATGTACACCTGAAGGCTACCACAATTACGGGGATTAGGATCACGTTATCGTTTTATACAGATTACTAGTTGAGACACTAGTTAGGTGGTGTAGAGAAGTAAAATGGGTACGATAGCATATTCAGCCTTATTATCTTATTTCTATGGTGATGTCCTAGATTCAGTTTATTCATGTCATTACCTTTTTCTTGTTTACATGCTAAATAGTCACTGGACTTACCAGACTCATGTCTGACCCATTTTCTTTCGTCTTCTTTCCTTCCGTTTCCCCATCCCCCCTTAGGTCCACAGGGAGGGAATACTTAAGCTTAGATCGGATCATTTCCAGCTTGAAGAAAGTTGATGTTTTGCTTTGGACTCTCTCTTCCACTGCTATGGTGGTTCACACTTTATTGGGGAATATCATTGTTATTTTTATGCTTCTTTTATATTTGGAAGTTTTTGAATCAAGACAGAAGTTATATGTATTATTTCTAAGTATGATTGAGATAACTGTTGTCAAAGCTTGACTGAACCATATTATTTATAAAATGACTTTATTTTCCGCTGCTTTATTTGTATGTCTTGTAATTTATCTGCATCTTTTACCTAAAATGCTCCACCAAATTTAAGGCATTCCCTTTGTGAGTTACCTTAACAGAGGTGGGGTGTTTCACCGTTTCTTCTAATTCTAAATATTAAATTAATAATTATTTAATTTATCCCCTTTTATTGTCGGTAGAAATTCGGGGTGTTACAGGTTATATATTAATAGACACCGATTATATATCATGAATTGACAATGTGACATGCAGAGTGCTGAGCTATTGATGTCCGAAGCTTTTGTTGAAAAGTAGTGCTTTGTGTGAAAGCGTGACTTCAGGCCTCACAACGAGTAACGAGCCGAAATAGGATGAAGTACATAAGAGTTAAGGACAAATGTTTCCTTCTAGTTGAGAAAGTGATGCTATAGTATGGAGCCCAGACAATTTACTTAGTAGATGATGAATCGAGACCTCGAATAATGGTCGGTTGCGACCGGGAGACGTTATGCTCAGGAGAAACCCGAGCTACACCTCACATAGGTGGGTCGTCTTTGCCGATAAAGGAAAGGAGCATTTGTTAATCTTAGGACATCCCGCTAGAGGTGTGCCCGAATCGCGATTAAGGAAGATCTTTTACCTTGGTCATTGATATAATCCAAACTCCAATACAAAGCCTTATGGTTTGGTTGTAATCTATGTATGTTGATGTGATATATGGGTACATACATCTGCTAGGATTGGTACATTTATTTTGAAAAAATTTCAAAGATAGACAATAATGATAATATCAAATGATTATCGCCCGAATTTGGTTATCATGAGATCAAATTTGCTCATAGTGGTGTGTATTTGCATTATGTGATGGGATGCAGGTCTTATAGTAGCTTCATTTTCCAAAAAAACATGCATGAAAAATTTGAAACCCCATTTTGATGATTGTTTTTGAGATATGCATGACTTGTTATCTAGTTCTCAAGCTGGTTAATTCAAGTATGACTCGAGTGTTTGACACTCGGGTTAGACTCGAGTGTATTTCAAGTTTAGACAGGATTTGAGGAGTTCCGAGACAATTCTAGAAGAGCTGATGATCTTCTTTAGAAGACAGGGAGTATTCTACTATCTATACTTGGATGTCGTGGTTGTATTATGTGAGAATAGAGTATATAACTATCCATGGTGTGTTTTCTCTGATATTTTAAATGTTTTTCCATTGTAAAGTTATATTGATTATTATATTTGTTCTATTCCATTGTGGAATTTTGTTCTTCTCTTTTGTTCTGTTTTGCTATGTTTGCTCTGATAAACCCCAATGAATTGAGTTTGCAAGATTTGGTTTTGCGGTACATGAATAACAAGGATGTGTTAAGTATTGACTATTGAAGAACAAAAATTCGATTTATCACATGACTTTCCGTGGATGCTTACTTGTTGGACTAGACTTGTGTGGTTTACAGTTGGTTCAAAGGGCAATGGTCTACCGGTCATCATAATTATCAAGGAAAATCGCCTAGAGTGGCGGTTTAAAGGTCCAAACATCAAATATGGATAACACGTAAGACCATGGTCAAACAAACTCGTTGAACACCTTCGAAAAGCTCTCTAAGTGATGCATCGATATAAATCCATACTTTAGATCAGTGTGACTCCATGGTGAACCGGTTGAAAGTTCAAGTTTAACTAATATCACTCCATACCTAACAAAGACAAGGACGCTGTAACAGCCCGCATTTTACGTATCAGAAGATCGTAAAATATATTTGTTTTATTCTCTAAGGGATGGATAATTCTCATCTTTTAGTATGTTGTTTATGGGGATGCGAGACATGTCTGTAATTTTTACCGATTTTGTTTTTGACCATTATGCACCTGTCAACCTTGTACAGGGAATAACTTTTGACTCAGGTCGAATCAAAGGGTGGGACCTGTGCCATTGGAAAGGAATTGATGATTACCTTTCCGTAGCGTGGTTACATTAAGGATTTGGCTAAGCGGTTTGGGAGAAATCACTGTTTTAAGGTTTTTAAGTTGGCTATTCAGGTTTTGGAGCCTTAGTGGAATCATATAAATAGGGGGTGAGAGTAGAGGGAAAAAGTTTACTTTTTCCCATTCTCTTATTTCAAGGAATTTGATCCCCTTCTTCCTCCTACACCTTTCCACCATTAAAAATCCAAATCTAAGGGAGGAAATCGAAGATCTACAACATTCAAGGCTAGATCTACATCATTTCAAAGGCAAATTCATCGGATCAAGGGGTTTGATTTGGAGTGCTCGCTGTCCGGATTCTTATTTCTATTGCTTTAGTTCGTTTCGGCAAATCGGTGAGTGATCTACATCTCTAACATGAATGCAATGAAGTATATGAGTGTTTGTGCATGTTTCTCATCAAATTGGGATGTTTTATCATAAATTTACACATTTATAAGTTCATTTTCATATGCATCACCCTATGATCTAATCTAACAAGTTTTGCTCATTAATTTCATGTCATTTTACATGTTTATGTTAGTTAGATCTCTCTTTTTGATGATATGTTCATTTTAATGGTTTTTGGTGAGATTTACGTCATTTTTGTGGTAATCGTCATATTCATGTGGTTAGTAATGTTATGATATGTTAATGATTGTATTTAATGATTTTGGTAGTGTCGGTTTCATCGGATTCGTAGTTTGGCAAAGTTTTGGTCGAAATCAGAGTTGAATTGCAATATGCAGAAATTGGCTCGGACATAGGTTGAATCAGCCAGAAATTGGCTCGTCCAGGAGTTGACTCGACCGTAGGTTGAATCGGCCAGAAGTCGGATTGAAACGAAGTTGGATTGGACAAGAGTGGATCGAATTGGGTCATATTCGGATCGAGTCATATTCGAATCGGGTCATATTTAGACCGGGTCATATTTAGACCAGGTCATATTTGGATCAGGTCGGTCAAATAGGTGATTGGATCGATTCGGTCATGTTGGTTGGATCGGTCGAGTTTGAAGCCAGAAGAGCGCTGGATCGGGTCGGCCTAGTTTGGATCGGGTCAGTCTGAAAGGGGGCGGATCGGTCATGTTTTCAGCAGTGCTTTTAAACGCTGTGGTTGATAGTGATGATGCTATGGTTGGTTTCCAACAAGGTCATTTTCTGAAGAAAGTATGTTTTTCGGGTACGACTCATATTTGCAGAAAAGGTCTAAAAATATATTTTCCGAGGGCAACCCCGAACCCTAGCCGCAGTGCAGTGGTGTAATTGGATCGGTGATGATGTGACTTCGAAGTATATTCAAGTAGGAAGGTTTGAAGTGTTGAATGTGTTTGTTGATTAAGGTGGAACAACGAATGAGGTGGCAACTCAAAGGTTGTGAGTTGGTGGATAATGGTTGCTCGAGATGGTTGCTTGAGCTATGAAATGTCGTCAAGGTTGGAGGACTAGTGATGCGAAGGACGAGAAGTCATCGTTGTCGTAAGTTCTAGCAGGCTCAAAGCAGGGGTACAATGGGGGCACCCAATAGACTGGAAGGTTGCTGGTCGAGTATCTTGGGCATCGTTGAAAGGCCTAATTGTCAAGGTTGGGCATATGGAGTTTATGCTAGAACTGGGGTTATCATTAGCCCTTGACATATGGCAAGGTTGGTCGTCATACGATTAACGGTGGTTTCAAAGCAGGATTGGCGGTGATAGCTAGAATTAGTCATGGATGATTGGTTGTTCTATTTGTACTATCTCACATAGGTTTTCCAAAGTCGAGGGAGACGTTTTCTGAGTGCTTAACTGATATTGGTTTAGGCCTATGGGGAGAGTACTTGGGGAATGTTAAACTCGAATAGGGTTGTATGTGTAAGGCTTATATAATCTGGATGTTATGAGTGTTTTCCATGATTGAATGAGTGTTCTGGTTTCTATGGATGAATGGTTGAATTGTTTATAGTAAAGGCTATCACTGTCCGATGCAGGGAAGATAAGGTTGAGTTCTTCTCTGGTGTCATGGGTATATTAGTATGTTTATCTATCCTTTCTCATACACTTTATTGTTGAAGTTTGTTAGCTGTTTTATCGCTCACTAAGACTGTTGTCTAACTCAAGGTTTTATGTTTCCTCTTATTACCTTGGGCTGCACATCCGGTTGTGGATGGGAAGACTAAGTAGCAGGTGACAAGTGATTCTTTAGTGAGGACGATGGTGCTGATCGGTGACGAGCAGGAGGCTCACGTACCTGTTTTACTACTATCTAATAATTGGGTTTCCGCTGTTTTCTTTTATGAATAATGTAGTGTGGAAACTTTGTATAAACACTATTTCCAAGTTTGTGGATATTACTTTCTGGTTGTATGAAAGCCCTGTGTTTCTGCTTCACTATTACTACCTGTTGTATATGTTATACTATATTTTATCCTTGCGCTGTGATTTTACGACAGGTTCCGCTTGTGTTTACCTACTCCGATGATTGTCCATGACTGCCTTGCACACCTTTCAATGCATTATTTCTTTTGTATAGTGCGGGGGTTATGGGCGGTCATCACATTTGGTATCAGAGCTCAGGTCGACGATTTTTGGCTAAAGTTCAAGGACGTAATCACGTATGAGAGACGTGCATGTAGATTTCAGTTGGATGCTTACTATATATATTAGCATATATGGTAGTAATGGTTGTTTTCCTTTAGCAGTTTTTCTTAAAGGTGACTAATTATTCTAAATTGCAGATTTAGAATGAGTAGACGAGAAACAAGATGCGCTGCTAGGGGAGCCAATACTGGAGGGGGAAATGGTGGTGAACCTAATTACCCGGCCATGTTTGAAGCCATGGTAGAAGCAATTATGCGAAGGGTACCCGCTGCAGTGGCGGCAACGGTAGATGTTGGTGTGCGAGTTCCTAGAGTAGAAGATTTTGCAAAGCTGTGCAAGGACTTTACATCTCTATGAGGGAAACCATTCAAGGGAACTGAACCAGCTGAAGAGGTTCAGAGGTGGATGGATTCATGTGTTCAAATCATTGGAGACTTAGGTATCGAGGAAGCAATAAAGAGAAAACTTGCATTAAGGCAACATCAGAATAGGGCCATGGAATGGTGGAATTCTGTTACACTCGAGACTCCAGAGGAAAAAAATTCATGGGAGCTATTCCAAGCTAAGTTTGAAGCAAAGTTTATCTCCACAGCTCAGAAATCTGCTCTATTCAAGAAGATCATAGAGCTGAAACAGAATGGTCGTTCTGTGCTTGACTATATCTCTGATTTCGAAGCTTTGTCCAGATATGCTCGTTCGTACATTGATACACCATATCGGAAGAACGAGAAGTTTGTCTTGGGTTTGGATGCTTATATCGGAAAGCCGCTAGTGGACCATCTTGATGATTCATTTGAGAAGATTGTGGAAAAAGCTATTCGTCATGAGAGCTTGTTTCCTAAGGAAGCAAATGTTGTCGCTACCACCAAAGAGGCTCAGAAACCACAGCAGGGTGGTAATAATAAGAAGAGGAAACAGTAATAGCAAAAAGGAAAAGATGGTTAAAAGAAGCCCAAGAGTGAGGTGGTTTGCTTTAACTGCCACCAGAAAGGCCATTATGCTAGTGAGTGCAAGAATCCCAAAGTTGACAAGAAGTGCTTCAAATGTGGAAAGCATGGGCATGAGAAGAAAGATTGTCCGGAATCAGCTAAGGGCAAGAATATTGTGAAGGCATATGCTCTGGAAGCTATGCCATCTTCTTCGAGAGCTCCTACTGCAAAGGAGAAGGGAAAGGGTGTCATGGTGCAAGGTACGCTTTCTGTTAATGGTGTTTCAGTTCGTGTGCTTTTCGACACTGGAGCATCACAATCCTTCATTTGCTATGAGGTTGTGTGTCTCTTAGGTTTGGAACCTGAGATTTGTGATAGACCCTTCATAGTGACTAATCCAGTTAGGGGTTCGTCAAATCTTTGCATGATATGTCGAGGTCTAGTGTTGTCGAGTTATGGTTTCTCTTTTGTGTGTGATTGCTTTGTTCTTAACTTCGCTGGGTTTGGGATCATCTTGGGCATGGTGGCTCAATAGGTATGCAGCAAGGGTGAATTGCGAGAAGCTAGAGGTGAGGGTTGGGGATGTGGAAGGGCGAAAGGAGTTGATTAGATGTAAGCACGAGGACGGGGTCTTCGTTAGTTATCTATATTCGCTTGGGATTCCACAAGGAGACCTATCATCCGTGCTGGTCGTTAATGAGTATGTAGATGTCTTTGACGAGGTCAAAGGGTTGTCGTCGCATCGTGAGATCGAGTTTAGGATTTATTTGTTCGAGGGTGCTAGATCAATCGTTATGCCTCTTAGGCGGATGGCGCCTAGGGAACAGCAAGAGTTAGAGGTGCAAGTTCGTGACCTTTTAGGAAAAGTATTCATTTGGAGGTGTGTATCCGAAAGGGGTGCACCGGTCGTATTTGCAACCAAGGCGGATGGCTCGTTAAGATTATATGTGGACTATCGTGAGCTGGACAAGGTGACAAAAAAAGCAAGTATCCGTTGCCAAGGATAGATGACTTGTTCGATCAGCATCACGAAGCCAAAGTGTTTTCTTAGATGGATTTGGCAACGGGATTTCATCAGTTGAGAGTGGCTAAGGACAGTGTGTCAAAGACTGCTTTAAGGACACCATTCGGTTTCTTCGAATGGTTGGTGATGCCATTTGGGTTGACTAATGCACCAGCGTATTTTATGGATCTTATTAATAGGGTGTTCAGAGATCAGTTGAATAAGTTCGTGCTTGTATTCGTGGATGATATTTTGTTTACTCCAGAAATGAGGAAGAACATAAGACGCACTTGAGAGTTGTGTTAGAGATCTTGCGGAAGCATCAGCTTAAGGCTAAGTTCTCAAAGTGTCACTTTTGGTGAGGTTCTTAGGTCATGTAGTTCCTGGAAAAGGGATAGCGGTTGACCCCGCTAAAGTTGCAGTAATCCAGGACTAGGATCGACCTAAGAATGCGACGGATGTTTAGAGTTTCCTTGGGTTGGAAGGATATTACTGACGGTTTATCAAGGATTTATCCAAGGTAGCTGCACCATTGACAGGATTGACGAAGAAGAACCAAGTGTTCGCATGGGATGCAAAGTGTGAACAACCGTTCAGAATCCTGAAGGAGAGATTAACAAGTGCACCTGTGTTGACCATTCCAAGTGGGAATGAAGAAATGGTGGTATATACCGATGCATGTGGTACTGGACTTGGAGCAGTGCTAATGCAGAAGGATAAGGTTATGGCCTATGCGAGTCGACAGCTAAAGCCACATGAGAAGAATTACCCAACTCATGATTCGGAATGGGTGGCGATTGTATTTGCTTTAAAGATGTGGAGACATTACCTATTGGGAGTTCAATTCGAGTTGTTTACGGATCACAAATTGTTGAAGTATCTTTTCTCCTAAAAGGATTTGAATCTTCGGTAGCAAAGATGGTTAGAGTTTCTGGCATCATATGATTTTGGCATAGCCTATACTCTAGACAAGGGTAATGCAGTTGCAGATGCGTTAAGTCGAAGACACGCAAGTTTGGGAGCGATGTTTTCAGAATGGAAGACCCTCAAGTACTTGGCAAGGTTCGATTTCAGGCCAAGGTGTAAGTTGGAACCTGAAATGTTGGCGAGCTTGTCGATAAGACCTACTCTTATCGAATGGATTGGCGAAATCCAAAAGAAGGATGCGAAGATTATTGAGTTCATTCAGAAACTGGAACCAGAAGATAAAGAGTTCGAGGTCGATTGAGAAGGTTGGCTTCGAAAGCAAGGGCTATTAGTTGTTCCGGATATTGAAGGATTAAGGGATGAGGATCTGAGAGAATGTCATCACTCAAAGCTAACGATTCATCCCGATGGAAATAAGATGTATCAGGACATGAGGAGAGTCTACTACTGGGAAGGGATGAAGTGAGATATTGGAAAGTTCATTTCCAAGTGTATGAACTGTTAGTTGGTGAAAGCTGAACAGAAGAAGCCGAGGAGTTTACTTCAGCCATTGGAAGTTCCTATGTGGAAGTGGGAGCAGGTATCGATGGATTTTATCGATGGACTACCTAAAACCAGGGCAGGAAACGAAGGGATTTGGGTCATTGTGGATCGTTTGACCAAAAGTGCGCGATTCATTCCTGTCAAGTCAACTAGGATGGCATCGAAATTGGCTGAACTTTATGTGAAATGGATAGTTCGATTCCATGGTGTCCCAAAGAATATAGTAAGTGACCGAGATCCATTATCTACGAGTGGATTATAGAAAAGTTTGCAAGAAGCTTTATGAACTAATTTTTGTTTGAGTATGACATATCATCCCCAAAATGATGGTCAGACCGAGAGAGTCAATCGATTTTTGGAAGATCTCTTGAGGGCTTGTGTGTGAGACTTCGGAGGATCATGGGAGGACCATCTACATCTGGTTGAGTTTGTGTATAATAATAGCTACCAATCTAGCATTGGGATGGCACATACGAAGCGCTGTATGGAAGGCTGTGAAATTCTCCAGCATGTTGGCTAGAAACTGGAGATAAGTTGGTACTTGGGCCTGAGATGATTAGAGAAACCTCGCATTGTATCGAGATAATTCGGCAACGAATTAAGGCAGCCCAGGACCGTCAAAAGAGTTACGCCGACAAGCGTCGTAAGGACTTGGAATTCGAGGTGGGCGATATGGTTTTCATGAAAGCTTCGCCGTTGAAGAACATGGTTAGATTTGGTAAGAAAAGAAAGTTAGCTCCAAGGTTTGTTGGAACATTTCCGATAGTCGAGCGAATTGAAAGGCTCACATATAGATTGGAGTTACCCAAAAGATGTCGAGTGTGCATAATGTGTTCCATGTGTCATTTCTACGAAAATTCGTGCGTGATTCGAATATAGTGGTATCTCCAGAGCATACGAAGTCTTAGAGACCGTAGTTTCGAGACCGCGTAAGCCACTTCGTGTTGTGGGGAATGACACGAAACAGCTTAGGAGGAAAATGGTTAAGCTAGTCAAGGTGCAATGGAGTTAGGATGGAGATGATTGTACATGGGAGATAGAAGAGAGCATGAGAGCAAATCATCCAGAACTCTTCGTTGGTAGGACCCTTTGATATTGTATCTTCGTTATATCATTGTACCTTGTTGTTGATAGTTAGAATTCCACGTGCTAGGATAAGGCTATGGATGCATGGCTTGATGGGTGCTAATTTGGATGATAGAATTGGCTTTTCATGGATGATAGGCATGCAGAATCGTTGTGATTACTTGGGTTTGTTTGGAATTTCGAGGGCGAAATTCTTAAGGGGGGAGAATGTAACAGCCCACATTTTACGTATTGGAAGATCATAAATATATTTGTTTTATTCCCTAAGGGTTGGATCATTCTCATCTTTTAATTTGTTGTTTATGAGGATGTGAGACATGTCCATAATTTTTACTAATTTGTTTGTGACCAATTTTCCCCTATCAGACTTATACATGGCATAACTTTTAACTCAGGTCGAATCAGAGGGTGAGACCTATTCCATTGGAAAGGAATTGATGATTGCCTTTCCGTAGAGTGGTTACATTAAGGATTTGGCTCAGCAGTTTGGGAAAAATAGTTGTTTTAAGGTTTTTTAGTTGGCTATTCAGGTTTTGGAGCCTTAGTGGAATCCTTTAAAAATCCAAATCTAAGGGAGGAAATCAAAGATCTACATCATTCAAGGCTAGATCTACATCATTTCAAAGGCAAATTCATTGGATCGAGTGGTTTGATTCAGAGTGCTCGCTGTCCGGATTCTTATTTCTATTGTTTTAGATTGTTTCGGCAAATCGGTGAGTGATTTACATCTCTCACATGAATACAATGAAGTATATGAGTGTTTGTGCATGTTTCTCATCAAATTGGGATATTTTATCATAGATTTACGTCATTATAAGTTCATTTTCATATGCATCATCCTATGATCTAATCTAACAACTTTTACTCGTTAATTTCATGTCACTTTACATGTTTATGTTAGTTAGATCTCTCATTTTGATGATATGTTCATTTTAATGGTTTTTGGTTAGATTTACATCATTTTTGTGGTAATCGTCATATTCATGTGGTTAGTAATGTTAAGATATGTTTATGATTGTGTTTGATGATTTTGGTAGTGTCGGTTTCGTCGGATTCGTCGTTTAGCGAAGTTTTGGTCCAAATCGGAGTTGAATTGCAATATGCGGAAATTGGCTCGGCCTTAGGTTGAATCGGCTAGAAATTGGGTCGGCCATAGGTTGAATCAGCCAGAAGTTGACTCGACCATAGGTTGAATCAGCCAAAAGTCGGATTGAAACGAAGTTGGATCGAACAGGAGTGGATCGGATTGGGTCATATTCGGATCGGGTCATATTTGGATCGGGTCGGTCATATAGGTGATTGGATCGGGTCAGTCATGTTGGTTGTATCGGTCGAGTTTGAAGCCAGAAGGGCGCTGGATTGGGTCGGCCTAGTTTAGATCGAGTCGGTCTTAAAGGGGGCGGTTCGGTCATGTTTTTAGCAGCGTTTTTAAACGTTGTGGTTGATAGTGATGATGCTATGGTTGGTTTCCAACATGGTCATTTTCTGAAAAAGTACGTTTTTTGGGTACGACTCAGATTTGGAGAAAAGGTCTGAATTGGCTCGGTGATGATGTGACTTCGAAGTAAATCCAAGTAGGAATTTTCGAAGTGTTGAATGTGTTTGTTGATCAAGGTGGAACAACGAATGAGGTGGCAACTCAAAGGTTGTGAGTTGGTGGATAATGGTTGCTCGAGAAGGTTGCTTGAGCTATGAAATGTCATCAAGGTTGGATGACTAGAGATGCGAAGGAAGAGAAGTCATCGTTGTCATAAGTTCTAGCAGGCTCAAAGCAGGGGTACAATGGGGGCACCCAATAGAGTGGAAGGTTGCAGGTCGAGTACCTTGGGTATCGTTGAAAGGCCTAATTGTCAAGGTTGGACATATGGAGTTTATGCTAGAACTGGGGTTACCATTAGCCCTTGATATATAGCAAGGTTGGCTGTCATACGATTAACGGTGGTTTCAAAGTAGGATTGAAGGTGATAGCTAGAGTCAGTCATGGATGATTGGTTGTTCTGTTTGTACTATCTCACATATATTACCCAAAGTCGAGGGAGACGTTCTCTGAGTGCTTAACTGATATTGGTTTAGGCCTCTAGGGAGAGTACTTGGGGAATGTTAAACTCGATTAGGGTTATCTGTGTAAGACTTATATAATCTGGATGTTATGAGTGTTTTCCATGATTGAATGAGTGTTCTGGTTTCTATGGATGAATGGTTGAATTGTTTATAGTAAAGGCTATCACTGTCCGATGCGGGGAAGATTAGGTTGAGTTCTTCTCTAGTGTCGTGGGTAGATTAGTATGTTTATCTATCCTTTCTCATACACTTTATTGTTGAAGTTTGTTAGCTGTTTTATCGCTCACTAAGACTGTTGTCTAACTCAAGGTTTTATGTTTCCTCTTATTATGTTGGGTTTTTCATCCGGTTGTGGATGTGCAGACTAAGTAGCAGGTGATAGGTGATGCTTTAATGAGGACGATGGTGCTGATCAGTGGCGAGCAGAGGCTCACATACCAGTTTTACTACTATCTAATAATTGGGTTTCCGCTGTTTGCTCTTCTGAATAATTAGTGAGGCAATTTTGTATAAACACTATTTCCAAGTTTGTGTATATTACTTTCTGGTTGTATGAAAGTCTTGTGTTTCTTCTTCACTATTACTACTTGTTGTATATGTTCTATTATATTTTATCCTTGCGCTGTGAGTTTACGACAGGTTCTGCTTGTGTTTACCCACTTTGATGATCGTCCATGACTGTCTTGCACACCTTTCAGTGCATTATTTCTTTTGTATAGTGCTGGGGTTATGGGCGGTCGTCACAGAAGCTATCTAGAACATCGCCACGACTAGACTACAAGCATCACAGGAAGGCACCATAAGGGATCACATGTATATATTCCTTATTACAAGGGATCTGTACCAATCTCTCTCATAGGGATTAGTAATGATCCCTGCTTTTGTGGAATTATGGGATAGGCTCTTTCCTAAGATCCCTTCAATGGCCTTTGACTTTTTGAGAGGTATTTATAATAACCTACATCTATAAATAGAAGCTGCCCAAAAGAGAAATAGATTTTTTAGTTGATTATTTACTTTACTATTTTGTATGTCCTAGTCCCCCACTGATTTGAGACTTTACAATTCTAAATTAGTAATAAAATAATCAAGACCTTCAAAATAGACGTAGGCGTAACAATGTCAAACCACTATAACTCACTATGCTCTTGTTTTTACTACATTTCTGCTATTTTAATCCTCTTTTTACATTTACTTTCTTTACTTTAGCTCTCTTCAGAACTGTATTGAGTGTTTGTGCCAAATTTTGATGAAAACACCTACGACTATTGATGATGATCTGTTTGGCCAATTCTGACCATAGACCTTCAAAAAGCATGATGTAATAGTTGGCTCGACATTTAGTTTCGACAAGATGACTCTTCGATGAGTGGTTTTAGCGCTAAGGTAACGATGCATCGTGGTACAAAAAGGATAGCTCTATGATGGAAAGCAATGACTATGGATAGTTGTGCTATATGTAGAGTAGGCAATGATGAAAGGGATTGAAAACTATCAGAGATGGGTATGAGATGCACGATGATGTTCTATTACTACAGGGGTTGTCTTGAATAGTCCCCAACGGAATGATTTCGGATGGGAGTTGTAGGGGTATTTAATGTAAACA
This sequence comes from Allium sativum, assembly GCA_030737875.1. Taxonomy (NCBI): domain Eukaryota; kingdom Viridiplantae; phylum Streptophyta; class Magnoliopsida; order Asparagales; family Amaryllidaceae; genus Allium; species Allium sativum. Next base: position 942,058,149 of record CM060910.1, on the reverse strand, counting down.
TTCTTGAAATGCGACAAATACCATCCTGAAACGTTATCTCAAATGGTAATAAAATTTATACTATTAGAATAGGAAAAATGAGGAGATGCAGGTATATGAGTATCATTATGATTGAATGTGTCGTTTGATCCTACGAGATTAACACGCATAACAGTTTGTTTGAAAAATCAAATAAAATGAATATTTTATTAATAAATAAATAGAACCCAAACCTAAAGTGTTGGGGTCTTGATAAGTGTCTTTCTTACACTTCTAAATTTATGTATAATTTTCTTAATTTTTCTGGGATTTCTATGTTTTTATTTAAATTTCATTGGACGTCTAATTCTCCGCCTAAAGCAAAATTTCTTATGTGGTTGATTATTCGTAAGAAACTTAATACGGTGGAGCTTTTAAAGAAGAAAAATATATATTTTTGATGTTAGGTGTTGTTTTTGTGGTATTTTGGAGGAGAACGTTGAGCATTTATTTTTCTTTTGTTCTTTTTCCAGTTTTATTTTAAATATGGTTTTAAGGATTTTTGTCTTAAGTCATTTAAATTCTTTTACTAACTGTGTTCGTTATTAAAATTGTAGTAGATTTGTTTCTAATTTCAGACAGAGATATATTTTGGATTCTTTGGTGTCTATTATTTGTTGGTTCATTTGGTCAGAGAGAAACCAGAGATTGTTTCATTCTATTTCTGTTTCTGTTGATAAATTAATTATTAGGATTGTTACCTTCTGTCTGGATTAGATGGATAACTCTCACTATAAGTTATGTAGCGATCCTCGATTTGAGAGATATTTGTTTAAGGTTATAAATAATTTGAGTTTATTTATTAGAATTAATAGGTTTTTTAGTTGTAATAGAATTTGTATTTGTCATTGATTTATGCTTTTTTTTTCTTGTTTGTCTCTTTCTTCCTGTATTTTTTTATCTCTTTCACATATTCATATATATATATATATATATATATATATATATTCTTAGAATATATATACCCCCATATATATGTGTGATGTTTGCTTATGTGTTGGTTAGTTTATTTCAGGACGTAGGTTGTTGATGTGGTTGTGGAATCTCTGGATAGATGTTTTTGGATGGTGGATGCTCTTGATTTGGAGTTTCTAGAGTGTTGTTTCGGAGGTTTTTTTAGTTTTGTTCTGTTTCCGTATTTTTTTTGTATTTAGTTTGGAGTGACTAGTTTATTTTATAGGAGTAGATATACTTCAATATCGGGTGATGGCCTTGCCGGAATTCGATATTGGAGTATGATGGGCGGTGGTTTATCTAAAGTTCATCTATCTATTTTCCTATACATAAGTATAGTCATGTCTTGTTAGCACTTTTGGCTACCCATTTGTTCAGTAGACTGAGTTTGTGGACTTTTTTTCATATTATATATATGTGTGTGTGCGCGCTCTTTTCTTTTTAGAAGATCACAGATCTTTGCTCAAAAAATAACAACACCCAATCCTTTCTCTCTCATTCAAGTTACTGTTCCATTCAATTTTATGGATGCGTCCTTTGAATTATTTCAAAAATAAAAATAAACTTATTCGCTCCATTAAAAATCTTAAGGCTAGGCTAGTTGAGATAGCGACAATGAGATCTACGCATATATAGGATCGATGTGGGGGGGGGGGTGCAACCTTCATTAGAAGGGTCGTCCATTTGGGACAACAAGCAAGGGTTGAGTTCCATCGATGACTCAAGGGTTTTCAGGTGAAATAGAGGGTACAATGGTGTTTCTTATGGTGGCTACATCTACGTGTCCCAAAGAGCCCGACGTCCAATCGATTCCACCCATGTGCGAAACCCGAGGGTCGAGGGGGGCACAATCACACTACAACATGGGACTTCGGTGTTGCCTACTATGGGTTCACTGCGAAATAGCACGTAACATGCAACACGTAGTAGTTATCAGTTCTTCTAATCATGAAGTGTAGCGCTCGTATTTGAGTTGGAACATGTATGGTATGGGTTCATGGTTGTAGCGTGCACGTATAGGGAAGAGGAAGACGGATTGTTGGTTAGCATAGGTAATTAGATTAATTATTTATTTAGTTTAGTTATTTAATTATTTAGATAACCTAAAATTTTATAATATTCATGTCTTTTGCATATATGGTCAGTTTTGGATGTCGTTTCTTATATTGTGCTCGTGACATTGTCATTTACCGTACTATGATTTTTAGTATTAAATCGACGTTTTGAAATGACTTACAACTTGGAAATGTTACTTCTAATATATTTAAACATATAGCTTATATTTTATAAAATAATTTACAAGAGATTTAAAATGGTCATAAATTAAATATAACATTTTCCTTAGCGATGTACTATCTTGACGATATTATTAGATTTATTTTGACACTGATCCCATATTGGTTTCTTTAGACGTATATAATGCATTGCATGTGTTCTATTATAAATGTTTGTAGGTTTTTACATATGTTTATATATTTATTAGTTGCATGTCTTCTTGCTTATTTAGCTTGGCCGGAAAGCCACTCAAGTAATATAATATTAGAAAATCATGTCAGATACAGTTTAGTGTATATTGATTGGTTGCACACACAGTCGAGGTTCTAAGGATGTAATATGGATTAGTGCATAATGATTAGGAATACAAATGATGAAATAAATAAATTTTACAAAACATATATATACGGTATTATTGAGACATGTTAACTGATCTAAAGATGAAGGATGACAAATTTGGATGTCTGCTTCAAATTTTCAATAGTGAAGTAAAACTTTTAGTTTGTACATTACCATTTTGGCTAAGTACACAACCAAAGTGGCCGTTATTGACTACTTTAGAGTGATTGACACCTACTACTATTAATGATGACTGATTTGGCTATTTTTGACATTGACTATGGTGGAGCTTCGAGAAGCATGATGTGGCGGTTTGTTTGACATATAGTTTCGACATGACGACTCTTCGATGAGTGATTTTGGCATTGAGAAAAGGATGCAATGGCTTTATGTGACGACTTTGTGATTCAACAAAGATGGTTCCATAATGGGAAGTGTAACAACCTAAACCCTACTAGGCTCAGATTTTTCGCAAAACACTAAAATCCAAGTCTAGTGAAGCTCGAGTTAGGTGTCTGGTATCCTATAAATAGGCAAAGATAATATATGAGAGCTAAATAAATAACTCACATTGGAAATGATTAAAAATATAATAGTAAATAAATACTCACCAAGAAAATAACACTTTATAGACCAATTGCCTTTAAGCCGAATAACCTTGACATCTATTTAAACTATGGATTGTTATGAGGAAGGGTAAGAATTAATGTTTAGGTAAATGGAAAATAGTATACTTTTAAGCACAGTACTAAATATACCATTTTATTTCCCTTTTTGTTATATAAGGTTTGCTAAAGTTACATTACTTTCGCCTTTCACATAAATCGTACCCATCTACTCCCTAGTAGACCAAATCAAATAGTTAATATATATATATACACACACACACGTAGCTACATGCCCTTCGACCGCCTCAGTCCTAGATACCAGCCAATGTACTCTTTTGTGTCCTTCTCGTTAGGATGTCGTCATCTCACCATGAGAGTGCTGAGACTATATTTGAAAAGGTCCCTTCGTAAGGCCTAAAATATAGATGTTCCATCATCTGATAGGAAAACGTGTAAACTGCATCTGCAATGGATTGCTTCATTGCCTATGTTGTGGATATCCAAAAAGGACCGCTCTAATGCCTACATCACAGACCTGCTTGTAATCTTTCTATCTATATTCCTGACTTCTTATGACACCCCACATCCGTTAATGTCACTCTAATGAGAATGCATTAAGTTTCGTGAAGCACAATAGGTAAACAGTGACTAAATTTACAAGACAGATATAAATAATGCAGCGGAAAAACTTAAACTTTTACTAATTAGAAAAAAGGGTTTCAAATCTAAAGTTACAACATCATATTTTTCTCAAATACTCAAAAGAAACCTGTCTCGTAATCAAAGTACAAGAAACATAACAATATCCCTCAAGTGTCATTATAATAAGCATGAATAAACTGATGAAATTACTTGCAAAAGAAGAGCTATCTAAGTTCAAGTAGAATAACAATCTTAACTACTAACCTGAGACGACCCCGAACCCCGTACTGACGGCGGCAAGGGTAATCTTTGGAATATAACTCATAAACAGATAAAAGCAGAACAGAAATAAATAAATACACCAGATAATGAACAATAGAATATACTGGATAAACGTAATCATCAGAGTTACACAGTATACAGGATCATACTTAGTATAAATACAGTTCAGCTATACATTAATGTCTACAGCGGAAAACAAACATAATGTACAATAGGAGCTGAACAACATAAAAGAGATAAATAATAGAATCCATCTTCAGCTCCAGCTATCCAGAGAGAGCCAGCTAAAACCTGAATACAAGGCTGTCCGTGTAGAAAAAGGGGCACCCGAGTTTGAAAGTGAAACAAACTACGAGTCAGTCATGGGACTGGTATGAGAAATCAACTCAACACATTTGAAATATGGCTAATCACAGGACCATGCCACTTTCGTGGAACGGGTTTACTCCATTGGATTGCCAGTGCTTTAAAACAATTAATCTTTTAAACATCGCAATGCTTTTTGTAAAAATGAAGCCATTATAAGACTCAGTTCCCATCACACAATGCAACGCAAACCGGAGGATAGAGTTTTACCTTATAATGGCCAAAATATGCTTGATACGAATAAAACAGAAGCATTTTATATTATTACTAGTGTTTATAGGTTTCAAAAATAATTTCAATCATAACTATCAATCATAGACGGCATGGGTACCATATATCATGTCGCCATATATATATATATACATATATATATATATATATATATATACAATCAAAACCGCACAGTCACGTATTTGGAAATTGGGTTTTCGTCATGAACCAAGGCAAAAGATAGTCCTTACCGAATTCGAGACTATCTAGCCCGAGTCTCAGGCAAGCGCGTAGCCAAGCCTTGGATTGTCAGGGCCGGTCCACCGATGTGGATTATTATGCCTGAACACTATGTTTCCCCGCCCTATGGGGCGTAAATTAGCCAACGAATGACTCCATCGGTCCCGGATCGACCGATAAAACCGAGGCGCCTCACTATCCATCATCCACATAAGTAAAATGTCAGGCCGTGTAAAATCACTGACACAACTCCTAGCTAGAAAGAAACGTAGGCCCTCCCTGATGTCCTCTCCCGTTTCTGGTTCATACTGGGGTGTGAGGTTCGCGAATTCACGTTATACACAAAGCTACGCCACACAGGCGGTGCTTTGAACATCAATTACAAGACTTTGCTTTTCAACAGAAGCCCTGATTATTGCATCTTAGCATGTCACACAAGCAATTCACACCATGCAACTGATGGCTATCAATCACATAGGATAAATTCCAATGTCAGACACACAACCCATTTACAAGTCCGTTCTGGGTCGGAACGAAACCGGAGGCACTATATACCTCGCAAACCTATCGATCTCCGCGTACGTCTGGACGATCACCACTCATTATCCATATTTCGGGATGCCTCCCAATCAGGACATCAGTTACTATCCAAACGAAGTGAAGATTTCTGGTCTTCAATCTCCGTCTTCATCTTCGATTTCTTATCGTCGATTCAGTTATTCAGAATGGGACAAACCTGGTCTTTCTGAGCAACTCGCGTATATAATAAACAAGTGCAACACAAACACACATACGCATCATTTCAATTCATTAGTCGCTAACCGTAAATCAGTAAGAGAACGATTTCCCAAATATTAACCCCGAAGGCCGAAACCAACATCAGATCAACAACCAGGAAACCATTCGACTTAGCCAACCTTCAGTTAGTTTCTAAATTTCACATCCGTGTCGTTTATAATATTTTATAACGATTTATCGCCATTTTTATTTATTTTAAAATAGCCAATTTATTCAAACGACGCTTCAGGCCATAACGCGGTGTGGCGCTGTTTTTCTTTAGATTTGATTTACACATATCTGAAAATCTAACCGTTGGATCTTCACAAAATTTACATCATTAGAAAGATCTTTTCAAAATGAATCCAACGGTTCCAGTTTCGGGAAAATCCGACGGTCGAATCTCCCGGTATAATCGTTTGAAGTTTCGATTTCAAAATACGAACTGCAGCGTCGTTATTCGATTAAATATAATTATATATATATATATATATATAATCGATTCTAGCGCTGTTTTTCTTCAGATTTGAATTAAACATTCTAGACTATCCAACCGTTGGATTTTTACAAAGTTGATGCTGTTGGAAAGATATATCCAAAGCGAACCCAACGGTTGCGGTTTCGGGAAAATCCGATGGTCGGATCTCCCACGCTAATCCGTTGAAATCACGGTTTCAAAATACGAACTGCAGCTTCGCTATTCGATATATTTCAATTCTATTTATATATATATATATATATCGATTCTTCGATTTCAAAACTATATGATTTTCATACATTTGATAAAAATGATATTTTTATCCAACATACATTCACTTCGACACTTCACTATTTTTGACAATTCATGTATATAGTAAAAATATGATTTTTATTGTAAAACGATTTATTTCAAAACCCGACTATTTTATATAGTTAATATAGGTGATAAAAATAGGGATTTTATTATAAAACAATTTATTTCCAAACAAGATTATTTTATATAGTTCATATTGATGATAAAAATAGGATTTTTATTATAAAACAATTTCTTTCAAAATACGAATACCATTCAATACATGAATTTCAATTCAACGAATGAATTTCGATTCAACACATGAAGGTTTTCTATAGTTTGTATATATAGAGTAAAAATGTGATTTTTGTTGTTAAAACAATTTATTCAAAACACGAATACTATTCTACACATGAATTTCAATTCAACGAATGAATATCGATTCAACACATGAAGGTTTTCTATAGTTTGTATATATAGAGTAAAAATGTGATTTTTGTTGTTAAAACAATTTATTCAAAACACGAATACCATTCAACACATGAATTTCAATTCAACGAATGAATATCGATTCAACACATGAAGGTTTTGTATATATAGAGTAAAAATGTGATTTTTGTTGTTAAAACAATTTATTCAAAACACGAATACCATTCAACGAACGAATATCGACTCAACACATGAAGATTTTCTATAGTTTGTATATATAGAGTAAAAATGTGATTTTTATTGTTAAAACAATTTATTCAAAACACGAATACCATTCAACACATGAATTTCAATTCAACGAATGAATATTGATTCAACACATGAAGGTTTTCTATAGTTTGTATATATAGAGTAAAAATGTGATTTTTATTGTTAAAACAATTTATTCAAAACACAAATACCATTCAACACATGAATTTCAATTCAATGAATGAATATCGATTCAACACATGAAGGTTTTCTATAGTTTGTATATATAGAGTAAAAATGTGATTTTTATTGTTAAAACAATTTATTCAAAACACGAATACCATTCAACAAATGAATTTCAATTCAACGAATGAATATCGATTCAACACATGAAGGTTTTCTATAGTTTATAGATATATATATAAAAAGGTGATTTTTATATTTAAAACATGAATACCATTCAACAGATGAATTTCTATTCAACGAATGAATTTCAATTCAACACATGAAGGTTTTCTATAGTTTATACATATAGATAAAAAGGTGATTTTTATATTTAAAACACGAATACCATTCAACACATGAATTTCTATTCAACGAATGAATTTCAATTCAACACATGAAGGTTTTCAGTAGTTTATACATATAGATAAAAAGGTGATTTTTATATTTTTAAAACATGAATACCATTCAACACATGAACTCTATTTGACGAATGAATTTCTATTCAACACATGAAGGTTTTCTATTCAACAGACGAATATAGTTTCAACACAGGAAAATAATTCTAACACATGAATATTATTCAAAATTTCGGCAGCATAACGGCAGGGTAGTTAAAACCGGGACCGTCCCTAGTACTGCTCCTTGCTCTACCTTAAAGCCTCGCAGCTTTTGACAATGGGAATCATGCATCTAGTTCGCACGCAGGCGGCATGTATATTTTTTTCATTTCCACAAACTAATCCTATGTGGTTTCAACCAAATATTTCTCAACCACAAACGAGTATTTTTCAACCACAATCAATCAATTTCAACCACAAAACAATTCTAATCAACCATTTGTAATCAACCAATTTTCACACCAATCGCAACCAATCGCAACCAATAAATATCGTCCATGGTTTGTGGACAGGGGCGTATATATATATATATATATATATATATATATATATATATATATATATATATATATATATATATAAGCATTTCACTTCTATTCAACACATATATAATTTTTACAACGCATATATAACTTATACATCGAACGTACAACTTATACAACGCATATACATGAGGTGTACAACACTTATATAACCCATACATCGACTATATAATTTATACATCGTCGTTTTCCATATCGTTTATAATTTAGAAATCTCACATTGGGTTCCACTCCACCAAAAATAGCAGAAGGCTCAGAAAAATATGCGGTCTCTTCTAGAAGGTAGAAGACGTCCACACGAGTCCACTGTCTCTTGTTTCACTGAATTTCGTCACCACATGAGAAAGACACGATTTTTTAAAGTTTGCAACGGTTTAAAGGTGTTAAAACAGTTGAAAATAAACATAGCCGTACCTCCCAGTTTTTGATTCAAACCTAGGTTTGAATTTAGCTTCCAATCTGTTGCTCGATACGAGGATCGGGCTTCATGACGTCGAAGAGCCAGGTGGGGCGCACGTGCGCCAGGAAGGGGGCCCACTTCGGTGGCCTCTAGCGACGGCTGCGGCTGCCTGAAGTGATGAACTTCGGGGCGTCGGATCTCCTCGACCGCTCGACGATGGGGGCTGAGACCTGGTCGGATCTGAAGAGGGAAGGGAGGGCTCTCGAATTCTGGTGGCGGCGGAGCTCAGTTTGGTCGGGGGCGGCGGGAAAGTGAGCTGGAACGGGGGAGGACGAGGATTGTCGAAATCGCTAGACACGGGGGGGTTTTTCGATTTTTATTTTATTTTAATTTATGAAAGGAAATTCCTGATTGGTCTGTTATATAATTAATTTTAAAAATAGCGTTTTCACCAACGGACTCTAATTCAAACCCGACGACTGTCATTCCTAGCGTTTTACCCCTATTCCGAACACAATGGGATATGTTTCGTAGGCCCATTCGACTGTTTCAGTCAGTTTTCCTTCAAATTAAAATATAAAACATTCAATATTTGATTTGAACGTACATTTCAATTTGCCAGGGCCACAAACTGATTCGAAAAATTCCAGAAAAATAAATCCATCTATGTTTTGACGATACGGTCCCAACAAAACTAGTTTCGTCGAATTCTGAGACCGTTTGAAAAATGGCCCATTTCTGGTCGATCCAATTTAACTGTATTTGACCAAAACACATTTTCCTTTGCCACGCTCACATACTAGCTTCAAAAATTATGAAATTTGAAACCTAGCAATAAATTCACATCCCGGATCCAACAAAAGTGGTTTCGTCGAATTCCAAGGTCGTTTGCAAAATGGCCAATTTCACGGGCTATATAAATTCCATAGCGACCTTTCTGAAAATTCATTTGGCTATAACTTTTGCTTTCCGCTATGACACTTCGATTTTTCAGATTCGTTAGAAAGGTATTTACTAACAGATTTAAATATTTTTGTTTTCACTCAAATCCGTTTTGTTTTGCACCCGGTACAGTCAGTCAAAGTTTGAATTCAAATTTTGAAACTACCGCGCCATTTCAGGCCTTGTTTATAATTAGAATTAATTATATTCCTTTTCAATTGTCGATTCAAACTTAGTTTTCATCTTTATTATTTAAAATATTTATTTTAAATATTTAAAATCCACTATTTTAGCCAATTTAAATTTTTTAAATTCGTTCATATTTTCCGGGTCGTTACAATACCACTCGCACTCTGAGAAACTGGAAGAGAGAGAAGGAAAACAAAAAGCGTCAGACATAAAGTCTGGTGAGTTCTAGTAATTTATGGCATATGTATATGAAAAGGTATCAAGACAGATCAATAATACTAGAAGAGAAAGAACAGTAAAAAAAAGGAATATAGTACGTGGTAAACGAGATGTCAAGACAAGACTTTACTAGTATTAACATGATTAGGTGTTACTACACATGCGATCGACTCCCTATTACCCGAATATCCTGTGTCAGTCCCGATAGTAGGGTGTATTAGTCCCTAACCTAGCAACTTATTAAACACAGCCATATCTGTAGGTGTTTTCACGACTTAGGTCCCGTAGCCGGATCCATGCACGCTCATGACTCCATCGGAGACGTGCCCCTAATACCCCTAAAAACCTTGAACCTCTCATAATCAAGTTCAGTAAAGTGTTCCCTTATCCCTGCCTAGTGCGGGGTACGTAACATGATACCAACAAGGATATTGACTGATATAGGTTCCACACAACTTGGCACAGGCCAACCCCTAGGCATATATCCCCGTGTACCTAAGATTTAAGAGTCCCGATAACCTGATATGACAACTAGACTTGGACCTCTTTAGCTTATTATTATTTAACAAGTGCAACTTAGCAGGTTTAAGTCCAATAATATGTCCGGTTGTAAAATTACATCTGTCTAAATGTTATTAGCGTACAACCCTTTATGCCCAATAAGCACCTGCCTAGATGTACCACTAGATTTACAGTGTAATTTACTTAGTTTCCACATATGGTACAATTCTATTCTTACATGTCATACTTAATATCACATTATGTCCAATTTAACTGATTATCATGTCGCATGTTCTTTCTAGCATGTAACCCATCTTTAAAAGAACAATATGTAATTATTCAAGCCCAATAGGTTAACATGTAATTATACCAATTAGATTAACATGCAATTATCCAATCTTGATAGGTTAACATATAATTATACCAATTAGATTAACATGTAATTATCCCAATTCTTATAGTCAAGGGTTCTAAAACATAATATGCCCAATTTCCCCCATTTATGTGTCATTTTTCCAAATTATGTCCTTTATACGTAATTAACGTAATAGCCTAGGCTTGAGTAGCCTAGGTTCAGTGTAAAACAAAAAGGAAAAAGGGAGGAACAGATCTCAGATTGAGTAAACAGGCATAACAGAAAGACTGTAAATAAATGAAAGGCATAATAGGGACAAGTAAGATTAACGTTCATATTATAACTTATACATCTGAATAGAAAAACTTGTATAACATATATATAGTTATTATTTTAGTCATTGTTCACATCAGATCCAATGTTATTTACTGTCTAACACCTTTTTAAATAGTCAAGTTTGAAAATCACGTAGAACTCACAGTGGGACTTGGTGAAGAATCTGAGTATACTACTGAAGAAAATGTCCTCTTTAATCTTCTATGTGTGCCAATCCTGATGTTATCTTTGTTTGATGCAATCCTTAGCAGCATTCCCCCATTATATGTTTATACTCTTCAGAATAATTTTATAGAGGTAGAAGAAGATGTGAAGAAATTATGTGAGATTGGGAATGGGAGAAGCCTACCTCAGCCTTTATATTTTATGTTTTAATCTAGATCACACACGTAATGTTGAGTCAGCAATGAATAATGCCACAGAAGAGTCTAGATTCATCAGTCTGTATCTTCCCTGATCTGGGGTGGGTCGACCCCTGGGTTGACCCAGGCCCCCTTGGGTCGACCAGAATGAGCGTAGATCAGCCCCCAACGGGTCTTTTTCCCGCTGCATATATTTTAATTTTCTGGAATTTATATTTTATTATATATATGGCTCATATATGTATGCAAACTTCTAAATCCCTTAACTTCTTCATATGTAATCCGTTTTATGCAAACTTGGTGTCTATTCGAACCAGAATTCTTAGACGAACGCACTGATAGTGCCAGTTTCACTTAATTTTGAATATTTAATCAAGTTATTCCCAAATTATTATCTTTATTTTATGGTTACAGTATAATAAATTTTGAGGTGTTACATTCCTCCCCCGCCCCCCACCCTCACTTAAAGGATTTCGTCCCCGAAATCTCCAAGTTAAGAAGAATGTACTATCCTAACAACCACAACAATTTACTCATCCATCACCCACTGGCATCCATTATCCTTAAGTATTTCTATTGCTCGTATGATCATATGAAAAAGTGTGTGTATATGTTCTTGCACGCGAAAATTAGGTGGTAGACTGATTCAATTGACCTCCTTATTGCAATATATGTTTGTGCCATGTGTCCAATATGTATGCAAACAATCCTAATAATACATGTAAGTTCTATATGTGTGCTCATCCATTCATCCAAATTCAACATCCATATAATGATCCATCCATTTTCATCTATAGAAAAATATATTAAATGCACATATATCCATATGCAGTATGTAAGTAATTGGGTCGATCTAGTGCCTAATGTGTGTATATGCACCCAGGTGCAACCACTAGCAAACATTTACATCCATTTGCAATCATTAACCATAACATGTTTCAAACACATGTTTCCAACCATTAGATTTTACCTAAGGATTGAAAGATTCAAACGATGGGATATTAAACTTGAATGATTGAAGCAAATGCAAAGTAAAAGGCTTTGGAAAAGAAGGCAATAATGTACTTTCAAAAAGAAAAGGGTAAGAAGCGCAAATCCTATCTTTGGGTTCCCATGTTGCATCTTCACGGTCTTCTTCCCATTGCACTTGTACTAATCGGATCTCCTTGTTACGTAGCTTCTTAGTTTCCGATCCAAGGATATAAGTAGGAATCCTTCTTACTAAGGCTTCCTTCTCAACTTCCACGCCTTCAAGCATGCTCGGATCTACTACCTCTGTTGTATCATGGAGACAATTCCTTAAATGGGAAATGTGGAATACATCGTGCACGCCTGTCAATCTATCCGGGAGCTTGATCCTATAGGCCATCTGACCTATCCTCTCTATTATAGGGAATGGCCTTACAAATCTCGATGCTAACTTCCCTACTATGCCAAAGTGGGCTACATTCCTTAGCAATGAAACTGAGATGAAAACCATATCTCCCACTTCAAACTCCAAGTATGTAATGACCCGGGATTTTGTCGACTTTGGTTATCGCCATAAACTCAATGATGACTAACCAAACATCGAAAAATACCGGTCATTAATGAAAGAAATTAGAGGGTGAGAATAGATAAGATAGAAACTTAGAATAGAAGAAGAAGAAGAACACAACATCAGAGAAACACGAATCTCACAGTGGAACGAATAACATATAATATATGTAACATAACTTTGAAATATACATCTGTACTTGAATATACATCATTATCAAAGTACAACACTTACAACACAGCGGAAATAACCATAGCTATATGATCCTGAAGCCTCCTGCTCCAGCTCTTCAAGTGTCTGTAAATCCCGACTACTTGACTTCCCGTACAAAATTGGGCACCCAAGAGTTTAGGGAAAACAAAACAAAATAAACTCCGGGTCAGTCATGTGACTGGTATGAGTAAAACAGTTTAATAAAAGTTTGAGCCATTAAACGATATCTCATAAGACCATGCCGTATAACGGAATGGGTTTTTCCCTTATGAGAATCCAAATTATCTTTATATCCAAAACCTTTTGATATTATAATAATGTCTATCAACCACAACTATAATAATCATCTAGCAGAAACGCTTTCATATCACGTTCTACATATATAGTATACAATCAAAACCGCAAGCATGTATTGGGTAATGGATTTCCAACTATGACAAGGTATGGAACCACCTTTCGCTAGTGTACCTCTAGAAAGGAATACACTGGGTTCAACAAGAACATCTTGCAACCCGGCCACACATGACCGACCACTCATTTCGCTTGAGTGTGTCGAATGTATATCACCAATGGTTGGGATCAGCAACCGTTTCCCGAATGGGACAGCATCAACAATAGATTTTTAGAAGTAAATGAAACTCTAGATCAGGTGATTATACACCCTACTTCGGTGCGACCGACTTAGCCATGCTGCCTGCCCGATTTCTGTCATTTACCGGATGTGAGGCTAGAAGCTACGCTTTATCATCACACCAGATTCACTTTGAATGCCACATCGTCAAATCTATCAAATCACCGATTGACGTCCTCAACCATACATTATGTGTTAGCTAAAAGAAGTTTCCTTCTTCACTTCCACTCTTGGTACGGTTGGAGAAATCAATATACCTGATCGTCTGGAAATACACTGTCAGACATCGTCCATACAAGTCATCCAGGAACAGGATGAACTGAAGGCACTATTCAATACATCCATCTTAGACACTGTTATCTAAGACTTATACAATAGCCCTTGCACTTTACTCCGTCTTCAATTATCTTTGGCATATATGATTCGCAACGCTTATGCCAATACAGAGTGGTTCTTTGGATAGTAATCCAACCGGTCTCTCCATATTAACAATGTTAAAATGGTCAAAACTTTGATAGTCTGTGATTTAACTATCGAATAAAAACAAGTGTGCAAACAACGATATTATTTCCAGATGGAAATTCAATCAATCATCAATCATATATATATCTATATATATATATTCACATTTCCTTATTATCTAAATTTAGAAAATATATGTTATTACCATTGGAAAACATTTCTAGTTTTTGTTTTCTAAATTAGAAAACATTTTTGGTTCTTATTTGGTAAGCATTTCCAAAACTCCTTTATTTGGGTCTAAACAGATGTTTAGATAAAACATCGCTATGCCAACTCAAACCATTTCCTTTAATTACTAAATTCACTTAACCATCCTTTACTGCTGAACCTTAACCATTCCTTTAGTTAAAAACGAAGCCAATCAAGTTGGGGTAGAATTACCTCTCGGACCTTAGCTGAACAACATTTCTAACATTGAAATAGGCAAAGTTCACTTTAGATTCCTTTAACTAACTTCCTTACTTAACTCTCTTTCGAGTAATCTCTATTCGATAACTCCTCCCTTCGAATGGCTATATTCGATTAACTCTTTTCACTTAACTCTATTCGATTAACTCCTTTGGATTAACTCTATTTGCTTTACTCTATTTGATTTACTCTATTCACTTAACTCCTGTCGAATAAACTCTATTCGATAACTCCTCTAACTCTATTCGAATAAACTCTATTCGATTAACTCCTCTAACTTTATTCGAATAAACTATATTCGATTAACTCCTCTAACTCTATTCGAATAAACTATATTCGATAACTACTTTCAAATAGCTAGATTTGATAACTCCCTTCGAATAACTAGATTCGATAACTCCTTTCGAATAACTAGATTTGATAACTCCTTTCGAATAACTAGATTCGATTAACTCACCTCGAATAACCAATATTCGATAACTCTTCTCTCGAATACACTATATTCGATAACCCTACTTCGAATAAGTGATATTCGATAACTTTACTCGATTAACTCCATTTGAATAACTCTAACTAGTTAACTCTAACTCTAACTAGTCAACCCTCACTAATTAACTCTAACTGATTAACTCTATCTGGTAATCTCTAACTGGTCAACCCTAACTGATTTACTCTAACTGGTAAATTCTAACTCAAATTGATTTATTCTAACTCTAATCGATCATTTCTAACTCTAATTGATTTCTCTTATTTGAATAACTCTTATTTGATAACGTTTATTCATTTATAAAGATTTACTTTTTGGTAATGGTTCTTCACTTTATAAATGTTCTCTTTAATAACGTTACTTCACTTATACAAGTGTTGTGTACCCATTCTATTTAAAACTATCGGTGTTAAAACCAATATCTCTTATCTATATAAATTCAGACTTATATATTCCATTTATCGAATGATAAATATTTATTTAATTTATAAACTATTATTTATAAATTAATCCTTTCTATTTATCTGTTAAAAACAGATTTCCATTTTCTATTCATCTTCTAAATATTCTTTTGATTTAGTTCTATTTATCTTCCAACGTAAATGATCCCCTTATAATATCTAAATTATTTACCAAATAAATAATCCATTTAATGTCTTATTTATTTATTTATCTAAAATAAATAATTCACTTTATAAGTATTCCACTTATAAATATCCTTTTTATAAATATTCCTTATTTATAAATATTCCCGTTTATAAAATCTTCTTTGATTTTATAAATAAATTTATTTTCAAATATCACTTTGAAAATTTCCTTATCAACATTCCGGTATGTTATGGTATTTAACATACCCTACAACAATAATCAGTATCATTCACACATATAA
The DNA here is from genome assembly GCA_030737875.1 of Allium sativum. Taxonomy (NCBI): domain Eukaryota; kingdom Viridiplantae; phylum Streptophyta; class Magnoliopsida; order Asparagales; family Amaryllidaceae; genus Allium; species Allium sativum. The sequence continues at coordinate 942,041,832 of CM060910.1, read as the reverse complement.
AATCATCTACAGGTTTCATATCGCATCGTATAACACAATATATAAAACAAAACAGTATTTATATATTGAGGAACCCTATTGGGTCCCTCCAACCTATTTCCTTGCATCTACAAATGTTACACAATAAAATCGACATCACTTTTAATTCGGTATGAAATATTCTGATAGCAGAATCAATATCTAAATATTTAACGGTTTATATATATATATATAATTTCCACTACCTGACTAGCAGTTTAAGTAATCAGTCAACACACAGTCAATCAGACAATTTCTAACAGTTCTAAAAATACAACACGAAATTATAAACTGTTCAGAGTTAGTGAGATTTACTCACATTTGCAGTTCATCGTTAAAGAACGATAAACTGTGGTTTGATTTGAATCAAACAATTAAATTCGTCATAAATTCAGACGAGCTTCAATCCACACCCAGTCAGTGTCATTGTGTTGCCCTCGTCCATACGATCCCAACGGATCCAGTTTTGTCCAATTCCTATACCGTATGATCAAGTTATACCATTTTCAAGTTAGTATACTATTTTAATTTAAATAAAACTTAAATAAAGTTTTAATTGGGCCTTCACCCTTTATTACCTCTCCGGCCCGTCTCCTACTCACGATACTAGACCCGAACCCGCCCAAACACCTTCTTCCTCTTTTAAGAGACGCGGCTCCTCCCTGTACACCAAACCCATTGACCGATTTTCATTCCCAAAATACCTCGTCAATCACTCCACCAAAATTCAAACAGAAATCACGATAATTTATCTCGTTTGATCCTCTTCCACCCCATACCCTCGAATGTACATTCGATCGCCTCCCTATAGTTGCATCGCCCAGACCAATTACGCTAGCTAGAAAGAACATCAACATAAATTTTCATCGAAATAGCCAAAAGAAAACATATAGATGCGGTTTTAACCCCTTCATCCTAAAATGCTATCGATTCTGCAAACCAAGAACTAAATTTCCGAGGAATTGAAACCCTATTTCACTGCTCAAACTCGAGCAACAGGAAACTGCTTCGCACCATATAAAATTTGCACATAAATGGAGTTGATCACCCAACAAATCCAAGGACACACTCTTTGTATTTTATAGACATTGTTTTGAATTTTTCCTGAATTAAAACTTACGGTTTGCCTTTTTTATTTTGTGGCGACATGATTTCCTAGTGTTGACTACAGAAGGATGTTATTTAGGGTTAGGATAGTTGTAAGTTGTATTTATAGAATGATTATATTATTTTTATATTCATTAGTTTATTTTAATTTAACCAATCACTAACTGTATTCGTCATTAAAAATTCCTTTAATCACATACGATACCCAAAAATCAAGAAAATGGACATGCAGCTACAGTTTGACATTACGGTCCCAACGAAACTGGTTTCGTCGAATTCCGATTCCGTTTGCTCACACATCGTATTTTTAACCGTCAAAATACTGACTGTTCTTCACATTAAAAATCCGTATGGCCACATACTGACTCTAAAATTCACGAAACTTGACATCCAACAACTATTTGACATTGCGGATCCAACAAAATTAGTTTCATCGAATTCTGACTTCGTTTGCAAAAGTAGTTATTTTTAAAGCTTTGGATGACCCATTTAAATATATAAATATATTTAAATATAATTAAATTTAATATTTAAAAATAAATATTATCGTATATATTCACAATAGAATATCATACAGCTCTAGAATATTCCTCTATGAATTTCTAACTTGATATTTCAAATCCTGATTAAATCGATATTCGATTTATATTGAAATTCCTTTTAAAAATATAAATAATTCCTTAATAAATTATAAAGGAATTCCACAGCGACTTTTCTGAAATTTGATTTGGACGTAAATCAAAATCTATACGATGAAATCCCGATTTTTCTCTTCCACAAGAAAGATATACTCCACCAGCTCCACACTTTTCTTATTTCACAGAAATCCGGCTTAAAACGAATCATGTACATTCGTTTGAAGTTCGAATCACCAATTTACGAAATGCAGCGCCATTTCGAGCTCGATTTTAATTATAATATAATTATATGTTCAAACTGTCGTTCAAATAATATATTCGTTATTCTGATTCAATTCTAAACTAAATTAAATATCACAGATGATCCAGTTCACACCATATCGTCATTTCAGCCAATTCTGATTATTTCAGAATTAAATATATTATTTAATTTATTATTTTAATTAAATATTCACCATTATTTAATCCCACGACCCTTAAATTCTCTAAACCACCATTTATATAATTAATAAATTAATTATAATACCTCTGCCAATGCGGGTTATTATAAAGTCGGCCCTCCTTTTATCGGCATAGGATTCCTGTCGATCTCAGGCTGCTTTCATTCTTCTTCGAATAAGGTATATCTTTTCTGAAGTCTCTCTTATCATGTCAGGCCCTGATAGAAGTCTATCAGTAGACTCCTATCAATAAGTTAGTGATCGACAAGGTCGTCTGTATAGCTCTTCGAAGGGTGCCATGCCTATGCTCGTCTGATAACTATTATTATATGCAAACTCAGCCAATGGGAGATGTTCCTCCCAAGTCCCTCCGAAATTTAGTATACACGGTCTTAGTAGATCCTCGAGAACTCTATTAACCCTCTCAGTTTTCCTATCCATTTGAGGGTGGTAAGCTGTGTCGAGTCTTAACTGTGTACCTAGAGCTTCTTGCAAGCTCCCCCAAAATTCAATAGTAAATATGGGGTCGTGGTCACTAACTATACTTGAAGGTACCCCATACAATCGGTCGATCTCTTTGAGGTAAACTGAAGCTATCCAAGCTGTCATCCTCTTGCTCTTGACCGGGGTGAAATGAGTGCTCTTTGTAAGTCTGTCCACTATTATCGAAATGTTCGTGTTTCCTTTCCTTGATCTGGGTAGTCCGTTAATGAAATCCATAGAGACGCTCACCAATTTCCATTGCGGAAATTCTAAGGGTTGAAGAAATCCACTGGGTTTCTTTTGTTCTTCTTTGACTTGTTGATAAGTCAAACATTGAGCCACAATTTCTACTACGTCTTTCTTTATGCCCATCCAATGGAAAACACGCTTCATGTCTCGATACATCTTATCACCGCCCAGATGGATAATTGTCCGAGAGTGATGAGCTTCCTCTAGAACTGCCTTAAGCAATTTCCTAATTCTATGGACACACAGCCTTCCATCTCATTTTAGCCAGCCTTTTTTGTCTACAACATATCTAGCTAAGTGACTAGAAGTTTCTCCTTGAATGAGTCTGCCAAAGATTTCCTTCAACAGCTGGTCTCTTGCTGCAAAGATCCATTTTTTTCTAATAGAGTAGGTCGCACTTCTAATGATACCAACAAACCATATGTGAAATCCGTAGATGGCTTAAAATTAAAGGTCGAGATATACTCCAAGCTTTGCCTTTCCACGAATATAGGACTCAAGGCCACCCTCTTCATACTAATGCGTCTGCCACTACATTACTCTTGCCTGAGGTATAAGAAATCTCGAAGCCGTAGGACGCTAGGAACTCCATCCATCTATGCTGCCTTAGGTTGAGGTCCTTTTGAGAGACCAAGTATTTGAGCGATTTGTGGTCCGTGTATAGCTCAAACTTTTCTCCAAGTAGATAGTGCCACCAAGACTTGAGTGTGAACACTATTGTTGCTAATTCTAAGTCATGGGTGGAGTAGTTCTTTTCATGAACCCTTAATTTCCTACTTCCAAAGGGTACTACCCTACCCTCTTGCATTAGTACGGTGCCTAATTCCATGCCGCAAGCATCTGTGTAAAATGCGAACATTTTTCTTCCGTCTGTGTGAGTCAGAACTGGGATTGTTGTTAGAGCCTGCTTCAATCTTTGGAAACCTCAGCATCCAAGATCCAAGAAAAGTCAAATTCTTCTTTGTCATATGGATAAGAGGAGCTGAGACTCATTTAAATTCTTTAATAAACTTTCTATAATTTCCCGCCAATCCCAGGAAACTTCTTACTTCCGTTGCATTCTTCGAAGCCTTCCAATCTTGAATTGCAACGACTTTAATGGGATCCACTACTATCCCTTCCTTGGAGACCACATGCCCCAGAAGCCTTGCATCCTCCCTCCAGAAGTAACACTTAGAAAATTTTGCTTTAAGTTGATGTGCTCTAAGTGTACTTAGAACCTCCTCTAAGTGTTAGGCATGTTCTCTTCACTCCTGGAGAAGATCGAAATGTCATCTACGAACACCACCATGAATTTGTTTAGATACTCCCTAAACACCCAATTCATCAAGTCTACGAAGTATGCGGGTGCATTAGTTAACCCAAAGGCATTACCGTTCACTTAAAGAAACTGTCCGGAGTTGTAAAGCTATCTTGTCAATGCTATCATCCACTACACTGAGTTGAAGAAATCTCATGGCTAGATCTAATTATGAGAAAACTGAAGTGCCTACTAATTGGTCAAACAAGTCATTTACTCTTGGCACTAGGTGCCTATTTTTCTTGGTGAGTTTGTTCATTTCTCGGTAATCTAAACATAGTAGAGAGAGCCGTCCGCCTTGGTTGCGAAGACTACTGGATCTCTCCATTCTAAAATACTCCGCCTAATGAATCCTTTTTCCAACAACTCACTCACTTGTTTGCTGAGCTCACTCCTCTCCTTGGGAGCCATGTGACTGGCTTCGCATTTTCCACCAAGTATATCCAGTAGTCAATCTCCCGCCTTGGAGGTGTAACACCCCACCTCCATTAAGGTCACTCACAAAGGGAATGCCTTAACTTTGGTGGAGCGTTTTAGTATACAGAAAAGAAAATTTCAAGATAGATAAACAATACTATAACTTTATTATAGCGGAAAACAGAAATCAGTTTGGTTTCATCTTTACCAAAAACTCAAGTACATAAATATCAGTCTTGTTCAGAAAATCATCAGAGTACAAAACTTTAAAATCATAATCCCTACAGAACAGAAGCTATAAAGAGCCAAGCCATACTTTCAGCACTTCAAGAAGAAGGAATCCGGATCAAGCTAAAGTATTCCCTCCTTGGAAAACCTGGGGGGGGGGAACGGAAGAAAAAGGGGCGAAAACAAGCAAGGTCAGACATAAAGTCTGACAAGTCCAGTGACTTTCAGCATATGAACATATAATAATAATAATGACATGAAAATAAAACTGGATGCGAGATAACAGTAACAGGAGTAGCAGATATACTTAGGTTAAACAGAAAAAGAACAGAATGATGTAAGCTTTTTCTTTTCACTTCTCTGCACTAATACTAGTATAACAGGATTAGGTGTCACCCTAATGTCTAAACTGAAGCAGAAACAGGAACAAAATAATTTCCATAGAAACAGAAAGCTAATAATGGGCCTTTACCACCTGAAAAGAAATAGACAGAAGCAGAATGCTGATAATGGGCCTTTACCACCCGAATAGAAACAGACAGAAATAGAATACTGATAATGGGCCTTTACCTCCCGAACAGAAACAGACAGAAACATAATATTAATAATGGGCCTTTACCACTCGAACAGAAACAGCCAGATTAATCCCTACGGAAACAGAATGTAGAATTAGGTGTACACTAGTAATTGGGCCTTTACCACCCGAACAGACGGTACCATGCAGAAACAGACGGGTGTGCCACCCAACAGAAACAGACGGTACCAACAGAAACAGACAGAACTAAGTGTACCCTAAAACCCTACCCCAACCGATCGGCTCCCTAATACATAAATATCCTGTGTCGGCTCCACAATAGGGTGTATCACTCCCTAAAGTGACAACCAATTGGCACAGGCCTATTTACAGATGTCACAGCATCTTACATCCTCAGAGGCAGACATGGATCCATGCACGCACATGACCCGGTTGGAACGCACCATCAACACCCCTCGCCATTATCAGAATGAACCACTTATAATTAGTTCAGTAAGCGTGCCCGGACCCTACCTACTGTCGGGTCAAAGTTTTGATACCAGAAAGGGTTACTGACTAATATGGGTCCCAAACAACAGATGACACAAGTAATTTCCCTCCTAACCTTGTGTCCCCAGACCAACAGATTTCAGATTAACTTGTTTACAAGTTCAGACATATAGAATTCAGATCAACCAGTTCACAGATTAGAGAAGTTTTCAGACCAACGGATCAGATATATGGATTTAACAGACTTACAGATTAACCGATTACAGATTAACAGACTTACAGATTAACCGATTACAGATTAACAGATTCACAGGTTGTCTAACTTTGTATTGGGCCTACAGATTCATGAAACGGGTTTATTAATTTCATCAGTCTAGTTGGTTCAACCCTATCCACCCAACATGTTTTAGACATCATATTTATCCCATATTTTCATTAATTAAATATTAATGCCCAGACCTCTCACATTAGACTGACAGTTTGCGGCTACTGGTTAGGCGGGTTGGTTTCGGGCAGGTTTCTGCCACAAACTGAGTCTAACCTCGGGTTTCAAGCACGTTATGACTAACTTCTCACATTAGAACCTATTGTTTGCGGGCACTGGATGTGCCGGGCGGTTCCAGGCAAAATTATGACGCAAACTCATTCTAACCTCGAGTTAGCCATGTTTATCTTTGCGGCCAATTAATTAATAATTTACCATTTTTGCCCACGCCTAATATACATGTCAATTATTCATAACAATAGCCAATTCAGATTATGTCAATAACAGACTAAATATATCTACTCAATAGATATAGCAGATAACATATTTCGCAGATTAGGCGACTTAACGGATTTAGCAGATTAAGCAATTTAGCAGATTTAATATATAACAGATTAGGCATTTTCAGCAGACTTAGCAGATGACAGATTTAGCAGATGAACAGATCTAGCAGATTAGGCAATATAGCAGAACTAGCAGATTAGGCAATATAACAGATTTAATCATTCCTTAAAGTTTCATAAACATATCTTTCCTAATTGTAAATTAGGCCTAAGTTTGCATGCCTAAATAGTTGTCATGTTTCACAATATGATCATATACCCCACATTTGCATTGAATTTATATGGCTCAGATTATGGTCATAATTTACCATATAACACATGTCCCAATTTAGTTAAACTTGCCTAGTACAAAATATAAATTATACCAAATATAGCCATCGATTTCAATGCACGTCATATATTCAAAAATCTCCCACTTAGGTATTTTTCACATTTAATAGTTATCAACTCTTAATATAAACCTTCACACCTAAGTCATATTCTCTTTTTATCCGAAATCATGAATTGTTATATAAACAATATGCCCAACAATCTAGAACTTTAAATTATAACAGATCTTAATTCAAAATATTCGTTATGTCAAAGTCTCAAGTCATATGTTAACATACAATGATTCCTCTTCTTCCAATTCACATAATATGCATAGATCTAAATCTAGTTTACAACCTATGTCCTTTTTCTTAAATCAGTTACAGATTAGCCATATCCCATTTATGCCATCATTCATTATTTGTCCCAAAGTTTAACGTTCGTGCGTTAATCTCTTATGAGATTTGGCGCAGGCTAGTGGTAGCCTGGCTATAGAACAGAAAGAAGAAAGAGATGCAGAATAAAATAGAACAGAACAGACATAACCTCAAATTCAGATTTACAGTTCATGTCACAATCATAATTAACGTTTATAGCGGAAAATAACTGTACTTGCCTTGATTGGATTAAATAAGAAGAAGTGTTGCAGTTGTTCTCTTTAAATTTTAATCAGTTTGGAAGAAGATGCTTTAGTCCTAGTTCCAGTTCAGATCTCAGCAGATTAGCGATGCCATTTTTATTTTAATTAGAACAGAGGCAGAGCATAGGTAGAATGAAATGGTGTGGAGAGAAATTGAGGTCTAGGGGTGTTTAAATAGGATTAGGCGGACGAATCTAGACAGAAAACGAGTCTAAATACATCAGAATGCATCAGGTTCATAAAGTGGGTTTCGGGAGGCAGGTCGACCTGGTCCCCCCCAGGTCGACACTATGGTCGACCTGGCCCTGGGGAGGTCGACTACCCAATCGACCTGGGTCCTGGGCGGGAAATTTCCCGCCCAGCCCGCTTCTGGGTTTGAATTCGAATTTCGAATTCGAATTTCGAGCTGTTTTCGATTTTGAAATTCTCTGAAACTTCGGAGGGCCATATCTCCCTCATACGGACTCTGTTTCTCAAAAACTTGGACTCGTTTCCAAGCAGAATTTCGAGATGAACGCAATGGCGCAACCCGTTTCCCTTGATTCTTATTTTAAAAATTAATTATTCTCTGGTTTGTCACTTATACGATCAAAGAAAATACGGGGTGTTACATTCTCCCCTCCTTAAAGGATTTCGTCCCCGAAATCTTCAAGTTGAGAAGAATGTGTCCTACAATCCAGTCATCCATCTACTCAACCATCATCCACAAGCATCCATTGTCCTTAGAAAACTTCTAATGTTGTATGAACATATGCAAAAGTGTGTGTATATGTTCCTTATCTAATGCAAAGATCAGGTGATCCACTGATTTAGTTGACCTCCTTAATGCGAACTATGTCAGTGTCATGAGTCCAACATGTATGCAATCTTCCTATTTGATACATATTATTTCTAAATGTGTGCACAATCATTCATCTAAATGCAACATCCATGTGATGAGTCAACCATTTTGCATCCACAAAAATTGAAAATGCTCACACATGCATATGCAGTATGAGAGTGTTTTCGAGCCGATCTAGTGCCTAGTGTGTGTATATGCATCCACGAGCAACCACTTGCATCCACTTGTAACCATCAAACATAACATGTCTCAAACACATGTTTACATCCATAGGATTCCTATCTATAGGTCGAAGACTCGATCGATAGGATACAGTCGAATGATGGAAGCGAGTACAGATAAAACAGAAACTTGGTTTCCATTAGACCTTGGTTGAGAGACAAATTCCCTAAGTATCTGCCCCGAAGACCGAGATCAACATCAGATTGATGCCCAGAGGATTACCCTCTTTAGACAATGTCAAAACTGGAAATCTTAACCTTTTCAGAAATATCCAGGTGCTTACAGACTACTAGTACATATCAGATTATCGAATGATTCTTAGAAAACTAAGCATGATAAAACCCAGAATGTATGCGTACTTCTAGACGCCTAACACAGATATCTCTCAAACCCTAATCTATAACAAGCAGATGAGTCATAACCCTTATGGTTTTGAGCCTACAGTGGAAATAGAAACAATACTAGTATTAAAGTGCAGAGTATCGGTTACAGAATCAAAATTCCAGAATCAGAAAGAGTTTCAACTCAATAATCGGATAAAGAAATTAAACCTCCTACATAAAGATTTCCTATTTCTACCATATCCACTAGCCTCGAGAGTGTTTGCCTGCCTTCCAGAAGTTGGTCCTGCCCTCTGCCCTTGCCCTCGTTTCTTCGGACAGTCCCCAGTGAAGTGTCCCATCTCACTACAGTTGAAGAAAGTGCCCTTTCTTTTTCTGCAATCCTTGTTCAGATGAGTCGAGCTTCCACAAGTAAAGCACTTTTTCTCCTTCTTATCTTCATACTTTTCACCCTTCTTTTGTGTTTCCTTTTTGGGCCATGCTTTCTTGTTCTATGGCTCTTCCTTCTTTGCCTCTTCTTTCTTTTCGTTGTCTTCCTCGTGCAGTAGTGCCATATCCACCAGTCTCTCGTAAGTCGCTCCCATGGGTACATGAGTCATGGCTAGGCTGTGCAGTGGCTCATTTAATCCTTTAACAAAGCGGAGAGCCTTTTTATGCTGGGTGTTGACTAAATCTAGTCCGAATCTAGCCAGTTGGTTGAACTGATTGACGTATTCCCTGACCGTCATACTTCCTTGCTCAAGAGATAAGAACTTTTCCAGTTGTAGACTTTGTTCAGCTTGCGAGAGGAATTTCGTCTCAAACCTTGTTCTGAAATCCATCCATGTTTCAACCGACCTCTCGGCGTTAGTGATTTCCCACCAGTACGAAGCTTCGTCCTTGAGCAACCATACCCCCAATTGTACCTTCTGCCTATCATCCACCTCGAAGATAACGAACAGATCCTCAGTTTCCTTGAGCCAGTTCCTCGCTTCTACGAATGATTCAGTTCCCTTGAAATCCTTTCCACCCATGGCCCTAAAATCTTTACAGATCTTTGAGAAAGCAATTGCACGAGGAGGGGGTGGAGGAGGGGGATCATTTGCTAGACCTGCGGCAGCGGTCCTAGCCTCAAGATATTGTCGAAGCCAACCGGGTACATGAACACCCTCAGGTATCTCAGATGCTTCAGACATGCTGAAACGAAAAAGGAAAGATTCAATACAAAAAGGACCGAAGGAAAGATATATGCCTCTTTGGGGATTATGTTTTTCAAAGAAAACTTTATTTTTGAAAATACTTCTTTTTAAAACCTTTTTGAAAATAGTTTTCAAATATTTTACCCAGTCTGATAACCTTCAGCTCTGATACCAAGTGTAACACCCCACCTTCATTAAAGTCACTCACAAAGGGAATGCCTTAACTTTGGTGGAGCGTTTTAGTAGACAGAACAGAAAATTTCAAGACAGATAAACAATACTATAACTTTATTATAGTGGAAAACAGAAATCAGTTTGGTTACATCTTTACCAAAAACTCAAGTACATAAATATCAGTCTTGTTCAGAAAATCATCAGAGTAGAAAATTTTAAAATCATAATCCCCACAGAACAGAAGCTATAAAGAGCCAAGCCATACTTTAAGCACTTCAAGCAGAAGGAATCCGAATCAAGCTAAAGTATTCCCTCCTTGGAAAACCTGGGGGGAAACGGAAGAAAAAGGGGCGAAAACAAGCAAGGTCAGACATAAAGTCTGACAAGTCCAATGACTTTCAGCATATGAACATATAATAATAATAATGACATGAAAATAAAACTGGATGCAAGATAACAGTAACAGGAGTAGCAGATATACTTAGGTTAAACAGAAAAAGAACATAATGATGTAAGCTTTTGCTTTTCACTTCTCTGCACTAATACTAGTATAACAGGATTAGGTGTCACCCTAATGTCTAAACTGAAGCAGAAACAGGAACAAAAAAATTTCCACAGAAACAGAAGCTAATAATGGGCCTTTACCACCCGAACAGAAACAGACAGAAGCAGAATGCTGATAATGGGCCTTTACCACCCGAACAGAAACAGACAGAACAGAATACTGATAATGGGCCTTTACCACCCGAACAGAAACAACCAGAAACAGAATATTAATAATGGGCCTTTACCACCCGAACATAAACAGTTAGATTAATCCCTATAGAAACAGAATGTAGAATTAGGTGTACACTAGTAATTGGGCATTTACCACTTGAACAGACGGTACCACGCAGAAACTGACGGGTGTTGCCAACCAACAGAAACAGACGGTACCAATAGAAATAGACATAACTAAGTGTACCCTAAAACCCTAACCCAAGCGATCGGCTCCCTAATACATAAATACCCTGTGTCGGCTCCACAATAGGGTGTATCACTCCCTAAAGTGACAACCAATTGGCACAGGCCTATTTACAGATGTCACGGCGTCTTACATCCTCAGAGGAAGACCGGGATCCATGCACTCACATGACCCGGTTGGAACGCACCATCAACACCCCTCGCCATTATCATAATGAACCACTTATAATTAGTTCAGTAAGCGTGCCCGGACCCTAACTACGGTCAGGTCAAAGTTTTGATACCAGAAAGGGTTACTGACTAATATGGGTCCCAAACAACAGATGACACAAGTAATTTCGCTCCTAACCTTGTGTCCCCAGACCAACAGATTTCAGATTAACTTGTTTACAAGTTCAGACATACAGAATTCAGATCAACCAGTTCATAGATTAGACAAGTTTTCAGACCAACGGATCAGATATACGGATTTAACAGACTTACAGATTAACCGATTACAGATTAACAGACTTACAGATTAACCGATTACAGATTAACAGACTTACAGATTGTCTAACTTTGTATTGGGCCTACAGATTCATGAAACGGGTTTATTAATTTCATCAGTCTAGTTGGTTTGACCCTATCCACCCAACACGTTTTAGACATTATATTTATCCCAGATTTTCATTAATTAAATATTAATGCCCAGACCTCTCACATTAGACTGACAGTTTGCGGCTACTGTTAGGCCGGTTGGTTCCGGGCAGGTTTCTGCCACAAACTGAGTCTAACCTCGGGTTTCAAGCACGTTATGACTAACTTCTCACACTAGAACCTATTGTTTGCGGCCATTAGATGTGTCGGGCGGTTCCGGGCAGAATTACGCCGCAAACTCATTCTAACCTCAAGTTAGCCATGTGTATCTTTGCGGCCAATTAATTAATAATTTACCATTTTTGCCCACGCCTAATATACATGTCAATTATTCATAACAATAGCCAATTCAGATTATGTCAATAACATACCAAATATATCTACTCAACAGATATAGCAGATAACAGATTTCGCAGATTGGGCGAATTAACGGATTTAGCAGATTAAGAAATTTAACAGATTTAATATATAACAGATTAGGCATTTTCATCAGACTTAGCAGATGACAGATTCAGCAGATGAACAGATCTAGCAGATTAGGCAATATAGCAGAACTAGCAAATTAGGCAATATAACAGAACTATCAGATTAGGCAATATAACAGATTTAATCATTCCTTAAAGTTTCATAAATGTTAGATCAAAATTTGGACCTAACACCCAAATTGTTCTGATTTGTAGACAATTATAACTGGAGAATGAAGAAAAAGCAGAAAACACACAAAATTTATAGTGGTTCGGCGTTAACAAGCCTACGTCTACTTTATATGTTATCGATTATACTTTGAATGCTAGTACAATCAATGATTTCTATTAAGCTCACTCTTACAATTATGATTTATCTCAGTAATCTCGTAGTAAAACTGATAAGAAATAGTGGTATGATAGTAATGGTGGAATAAGTGTTCAATACTGCCAAAAAAATCCCCAAAATGCCAGTCTCTGGGCTATTTATAGCTGATTCAGTCAGGCGGTTCACGGTCACACGTGGTGAAGATCCCGAGAAAATCGGATCGGATCGAGCGTTGAGGAGGAATTGGTCAATATGACAGTTGTGGGAAGGTGTCGCGAGATCTGTGCATTTCGGATCGCTGAAGACCCGCTTGTGGTTTGAACAAGTCAGAAGTTTCACCACGTAGCAGGGGATCGGATCGGAGTGAGGTGGCGGCATAGGTACGGATCGGGTCGTGCTCCCACGGGCGGATCGGGTCGTGTTCCCATGGACGGATCGGGTCGCGTTCTGCCCGGGCGATCCGAAGGTGCTTGGCGATTCGAAGGGTGGTGAGCGATCGTGACCTGATCTCTGAAGGTTGAAAGGAATGACGCTCCGTATTCTCTTCCCATATGTGAACCTTGGTGGCTTGGTCAAAAAGCTAGCCAACATTTTGCCCCCTCGACGTATGTTTTATCGAGGATGGAACATGCTTCGAAATTGCAAAGATATCTTTCCATAAAACGGTGCAAGCCAATGGTCACATCTGTCTGAAATGACGTGTTGCTTTGGAAAGTTGTATCCCTGTGACGAGTATAAACATAGGTACAGTCTTCGATCATTTCTCGTTCATTGGGCGATTCTTTTCTTGGAATTTTTGGAGACCTCATTGTCATGTGTACCAGGTAAATTTCTGAAGTTTCCTTCTCTTCTCCCTTCTTTTTTTTTGTTCGGATCGCTCCATGTCACCGCGATCCGTAAGTGTTTCTGGAGGTTCGCTTCTTTCCATCCTTGGTCGGTTCGGTTCGCAGCGACGCGCCATGGTTCGCGAGAGCATTCCTTGTCATGGTCCAGTGAGGCGAGACGCTCGTCTCGTTCCAGCCTTTTTGTCGGCCTTAGGTATGGTGGCCCATCCTTGGTAGCGAGTCGATCTAGGGATCGGCCTCTTTCTTCTCTGCTGGGCCCAATGGGCTTGCCCCTACGATCCACCGAAGCAACAAGGGGAGGCCAACGGTCACCGTTTTCTCTATATAAATCGAACCGAACTTCACTTTTCTCCTTCTTCTTCTTCCTTCAGCAACGCGCCACCCATTCTTTTCGAGAAAAACCCTAATTTTTTCTTCCAAAAAACCCGATTGTTCTTCCCAATTTAATAAAGGTAATCTCGTCGAAATCATTCTCATGCAATTTCTAACTTGTTTTTCTGGAATTTAAGAAGAGAAAATGGGAAAATTGGTGATGTTTGAGACCGCATCCGCGATGGATAATGGGTTCAGGTGCTCGTGTGACGGAGCAAGGAGGGGTGATGAAGAAGAGGCGAGGGAGAAGAAGGACGAATCAGATCGGATAGGAGCATCGGTTCATGGTGATGCGAGGTTCAGGGGAGAGGGAGAGGAAGAAAAGAGCAGGTCGGTGCGTTTCGTTGGCGAGGCGAGGGTTCGGAGAGATGAGGATGAAGTATGGATTCGGCTAAAGGATCGGGTCACGGGAAGGGAGGAGCTTCGGATCGTGGTGGAAGGGAGGCGAGACAGATCGCCTGGAAGTTGTCACGATCCGAATGGACTGAATTGGAACACGCCGCGATCCGTGGCCTTTCCATGTATCGATCCCTTCACCGCGAACTGACCACTCGCCGCGATCCTAATGCCTAGATTCACTACGTGAATCGCGATCCGGCCATATCCTTCGAGTGAACCGAGTCTCCAACCCACGATCCAAACATATTTTAAACTTTAAACAATGCACTGTTATCACAAGAATCTGGACAGTTAGGTTAGAGCCTCGATGTCGGAATTTCTGGACTGAACAAATGCATAATCTACCAATCGAACAACGACCAATGTCTTGATGATTTTGTTGACCTTCGTACTTTTCTTTAATGCACACACAAGCACACACCGACACTTACACACACAGGGGGGATGGGTAGTTTTAATCTTATTTCTCATGTTTACTCGCCTTAACAGTAATGTCGGATAATCATTCCCCTTCAAGATCTGATACAGGGACGGATCCCAAGGTGTATGAGCATCTCAACCCCGAGGTTCTTCCATCTAATCCAGAGGGTGCGGATTCTGGATCCGAATATGAGGCAGAAACAGAATCGAATCCGTCTGAGAGTACCTCGCTTGATGAAGAATCAGAGGTAGATGGCCGAGATCCCGACGAAGTCCCCGGTGCAATAGAAATAGAGAAATTCACAGACTCTCTAGCTTCCAAACTCGATGACATAAAGCTTAAGAGAATTTGCTTGAGACATGGGATTCCCTGGGATGATGTGAGGACACCCGGCAGCGAAGATAGACCTCACTTAGCTCCGGAAGGGTATATGACAGTCAGCTGACTCATGTGTTGGGTTGGAGCAATTCCTCCGTTTCCTCCAATCGTCATTGAGACCTTAAAACGATTGGGTATTGCTCCGATGCAGCTTCATCCTAATGCCTACGCGGCTCTATACACTCTATATATCGCATACGTGGAAATCCTGCATACCGAGCTCACATTTAAAGATTTAAAATTCTTTTTTATCTTTTCAAGCATCGCTCCTCGGCAACCCCAAATTTCTCTTTCTTCGAATCGGTAGCAAATAGGAAGGTTCTGTCTGACGGATACAGCAACATAGGGGATCCCAAGGCCGATTGGTTCTATATAAAGAGACAGGCTGGGTGTTCAAGAAGATGGCTTAAATCAAGTAAACTTTAATCTTTTGACTGAATAACTTTTTTAAGAAATCGAAGCATTAACATGCCCCCTCTTTTTTTTAAGCAGATCACGTCTTTCCCAAGACGGAAGGCTCGGTATACAATAATCGACTATCTCTTCTTCTATAAAGCAGATCCAATTTTCTAAAGATCAAGAAGTGCATTACTGACGAGAACCTTCACAAGCATCGCCTTCTGGATATAAGGTTTGGACTTGGTGCAGGCGGCAAACCCTACAAATACGTGCCCCCAACGGAGGGAGAAGGAACGTCACGGGCAGCAGAAACAATTAAATTCCGTAAGTGTCCTTCCCTGATAATCATCCAGGATGACGAGGACCTAAACATATATAGAGGAGATGAGGCCCGTGGTGATAAGTCTATGGAAATCCCAGTTTCTCTGGGGGGTTTCCCCTCAAGGGCTTCTCTTCCGATCGAACCTGCTGCCCCCGACGATTTAACAGAAGAACAGCTATTTAAAGAGCTGAGCAAAATTCCTTTGCCTGATGATGTATACACACAGGGGGACTTTGAAGGGGAGCCATTTTTCCCTGCTTCTGAGGAAATAACTGTTCTAGTTGGTGGACAAGAAACTACTCAGATGAGTCTGACTTCGGGCCCTGGCCTGTTAGGGGGAATTATATGGGATGCACAAATCACACGCACTGTCTGACCCCACAATTTTATATCAACAATATTCAAGGTTTTAATATGCTCTTTTTTTCTTTTGCAGGAAAGATGTCTCGCAGGCGGTCTTATTCTTATCGCTCTCTTCGTGAAGGCACACCCAGTCTTCATCCAAATCCTGAGCGTTCTCGCGGCCTTTCTCACAAGCCTACTTCTTCACAATCCCAGTCTCCATCAAAATCAACCTCTGGCAAGCTTTCCAGTTATTCGGTGCCATCTACAGGGGGAAAACAACTTCTTAAAGATTTAACCCCTCCGAAGAGTGCACCCTCTCAAAGCAGGTCATCAAAAAGACACTACGAGCCCAAGGATAAAAGCAAGGATCCAATCAAGGATTCTGAGAAGGAGAAAATTGACATTGTCCCTTCCAGCCAGCAAGATTTGGTTGCCTCCGGGTCTCGAGATTACATCCATGGCCCCGAGACTCAGGCTAAGCTGGAAAAGTTGCGAGAACAATTCCATAACATCTTCTTCGAAAGGATAATGTTTGTTCCAGCCTTGGAACCAGTCCCTAGGAACTGGGATACTGAAGTCATCGGGCACATTCGCCATGTAGCCAGGCAGTATGAAGTGATGAAGAAACATGCTGTTATTCTTTCAGATGTCATCCGAACGCTTGAGATGGAAGCACATAGATCAAAAGTGAAGATAGATAACAATGAAAGGGCCAGGACAAAAATGGAGAAGGATTTGGAAGACGCTCAATCCCAACTTGCCTTAGCGCGGAGAGATGCTGAAAATTATAAGACTGAATTGGGGAATGCTAAGAAACGCTTTCATTCTGAACTTGACTCAAATAGTCAAGAGAAAATGGCCTTAAAGAAGGAGGTAGAAGATCTTAAAATGGCCAACATTGAGTTGAAGAAGGCACAGGGCCATTTTGAAGCTAAGAGAGCTGCTTGGGAGGAAGAAAAACCAAGTTTGAAAGAAAGTCTAGCTTTGGCCGAAGCAGAGAAGGTGATTTTGAATGATCAAGTTGCGGATGCGGAGAGGCGCGCGGCTCTCGCCGAAAAGAATGTAGAAAGTGCCATTGAAATGGCTACTGCTTCTAACAACAAGATCCTCGAGAGAGAAAAGGATATCGAAGGGTTTGAAGAGATGATATTTGACTTCCTCGGCCACGTCCTCAAAACCCGTAACATCTCGTGGATCCCGGACTACCACGTCACTTTAGCCAACATATGGGACGCCATCGTCGAGGGTGAGAAGCAGAGATTAGGAGTTGAAGAGATTGAAGAAGATGAGCTAATGAGGACCATTCTGAGGGATAATGAGCCCGAGGATTTGGCAGAAGGCCGGCACCTAATTCTAGAAGAAATGGAAAAGGAGAGGACCCTGGCTAAGGGCAAAAACAAGATTGACGAAGGTTCGAGCTCAGCTGTAGAGCCCAAGGCCTCCGGAGTTGAGGAATACAATCCTGATGATCCATTAATTCCTTTGGGTCTGACTCCTGTGGTTGTCGGAGCTTCTACAGCTAGCCTGGATGGAGGGTCAGCGGAAGGTATCTCCCTTTTTTCCCCACAATTTGTCAAAGCAATTGTGAGTTGTCGTCGTCTGGTGGAGCAACCAATCGAATTAATAACATGTGTTCCTCATAATATAGGTGGCGAGCCCGTCGATAAGGATGTCGAGAAAAGGACAGAGGCAGAGAAAATTGACGTCTCGCCGAGCGCCGGTGCTGATATACCGAAGCAGGCTGAAGGTACAATAGCGGAGAAGGGCGTCCTGGCACCCAGTGCTGATGCTCCCAAGGATGACGAAACCATCGATGCCTTGAAAGATATGGACGGGCGCCATGTAGATGATGAGGAGGATATCATCAGTACCAAAGAAGTCGAAGGCGATGACGACGAAACTTTGGCCAAAAGAAAGGCTAGGCAGGAAAACAGCTGGCTTTAAAGAAAGTGGGACAAGAGCCTTTGAACGTAGCTCCTATCTCGGAGTTTAATCCCAAAACTGAGATGGTTCTGAAAATCCATCCCAAATCCATTAGCAAACAACTTCATTTTGCGAACCCTGATGATTTCCCAGCTTCCTTTACTGATAAAAGAAAGAGAAAGGAGAAGGAGGAGGAGTCTTCTAATGAGTCGGACGTTCCTCTTATAGAAAAAAGGAAAAGAAAGAAGGGTGATCAATCCGAAACTGACAAGGCGAAGCTGGAGAAGCAGAAATAGGAGAAGAAGTCCAAGCATAAATAGGATATTGTCGCTTGTCTATATTTTGTCTTTAGGCTTCCCACTGGCCATGAAATGTAATTGTGAGACTGACCCTCACTTTTGTTTTAGGTTGTTTTTCACTTTGTAGGCTTGCAGTTTATAAATGAAAGTTTATCTCTTCTGCATCATCGTGTACCTGCATTTAATAAACTTTTCATGCTTAGTCATAGATCATCTGATTATAACTACAAATCAGTCAAGCAACAGAAAGAAAAATTTAAAAATTTCCGTGCTGCATCAAGGTTCATGTGTATATGTATATGCCCCCAATCAATCGTTAACGTAGCGCCTAACTATGGCTTATTAAGGATTGATTAGTGTTGTTTGTGCGTTGCCCCCTATTTCTGAATATGGGGGAATTAGAAAATTTAGTTAGATAACTGTCCTTATGGTGCTGAGTTTCCGGCACCTTTCTCAGCGCTTAATCATAGACTCTCTTATACTCTCCTGGCAGTCGCCGAGGTTAGAGTTCGAATTCAGCAGTTCAGTCGCTCCCCGATCTTCCAGCGGGGTAGGAGCTCTTTCTCAGCGCTCAATCGGAGATGCTTTTATACTCTCTCTTTGCTCTGGAGAGTTAGAGTTCGAGCTCAGCAGTTCAACCGCTCCCCGATCCTCCAGCGGGGTAGGAGCTCTTTCTCAGCGCTCAATCGGAGACGCTTTTATACTCTCTCTCTGCTATGGAGAGTTAGAGTTCGAGCTTAGCAGTTCAATCGCTCCCCGATCCTTCAGCGGGGTAGGAGCTCTTTCTCAACGCTCAGTCGGAGACGCTTTTATACACTCTCTCTGTTCTGGAGAGTTAGAGTTCCGTCAAGGCGGTTCACCGCCATGACTCATGGGACAGCTTTCGTGTCTGCTATACTCTCTCTCGGCTCTGGAGAGTTAGAGTGTCATTAATGATATGATTTACTTTACCGCACCCTTAGAGCTTTGACTGTTGATTGCTCTCCATTCTAATGGAAGGCACCTAAAATTATATATTCCTGTGACCGTCGTATGGTTCACAGCAATTTTAATAAAAGCGGAAATGCAAATAAATAATAGTGCAATGAAGGTAAACGACACACAATATTTTTATAGTGGTTCGATCGAATCATGACCTACATCCACTTTATAATTTTTTGCTTAAGAAATCGGACTATTCTAGGCAAGTCGTGCCTTGTACATGGTCCTTAATAAAGCAAAAAAAATAGGTCTGACATCTTTACGTTAGATACGGCCGTAAATGTTGGGCATTCCACACTCTGGGGATTTCCTTTCCATCTACGGTTGCTAGCTTGAAGGTTCCATTATCAAGCTTGCACAGAATGGAGTGCGGCCCTTCCCACTTCGCACCCATATGAGTTGGGGATGGAAAGACACGCCTCAGAACCAAGTCTCCGGGTTCAAAGGTTCGGGCTCGAACCTTTTTGTTGTAGTATCGGGCGACCTGTTGTTTGCATCTCAAGGCACGCAGGTCTGCTTCGTCCCTCTTTTCTTCGATCATATCCAGGGATTCAAGGAGCAATTCGTTATTAGTCATCGGATCGTAATAAGTCACTCGGTGAGAAGGTACTTTTATCTCAACCGGGATGACTGCTTCTGCTCCAAAAGCAAGGGAGAAGGGGGTATGGCCTGTTGCCGATTTATACGTTGTCTTGTAGGCCCATAGTGCTAAGGGTAATTCATCAACCCACAAGGCTATGGCCCGCTTCAGTCTTCTTTTCAGAATGGACTTAATCACTTTATTCGCCGCTTCGACATGTCCGTTCGATTGCGGGTGCACCACAGAGGTGTACCGTTTCTCAATATGGTATTTCTGGCAGAAGTCTCTGAATTCAGTGCTATCGAACTGAGTTCCGTTGTCAGTTATAACAATCTTTGGAATCCCAAATCGACAGATGATGTTTCTAACGACGAAATTGATCACTCCTTTGGTTGTGATTGTAGTCAGTGGCTCAGCCTCGACCCACTTAGTGAAGTAATCTACAGCTACAATAGCGAACTTCGCTCCGCCCTTAGCTATGGGGAGACTTCCGATGATATCAATTCCCCACATAGCGAAAGGCCATGGGCTCGTCATCGTTTTTAACTGACTAGGAGGTGCCCTAGGTATCTTTGAAAATCTCTGGCATGCATCACACCGTCGTGCGTATTTCGCCGCATCTTTGTTTATGGTAGGCCAGAAATAACCATGCCGCAACACCTTTTTCGCCAATGTTTGCCCTCCAGTGTGATCGCCGCATTCACCTTCATGTACATGCTGCAGCACACGCTTGATGTCCTCATGAGCTATACACCGGAAAAGGGGCATCGAAAATCCCTGTCTGTAAAGAACTCCGCCTTGCAGAACGTATCGGGCAACTTTACGAATTACTTTACGCCTCTCGCTTTTCTTGGTCGGAAGCGTTCCATTCATCAAGAAATTCTTTAGAGGGGTCATCCATGGCCCCCTTTCTGGTTCCGTCTCTAGTACCGGATCAATTTCCATCTGATCTATACTAGGAGACTGAAGTATTTCAACTGGGGCTAGCCCGGTCTCTTCAGGATCGTCGGAACTAGCCATCTTTGCCAACTTATCCGCCTGTTGATTCTCTGATCGCGGAATATGAGATATGCTGTAGTGACCGAAGCCGTTCGGCAACTCCATTACTTTCTCCAAGTATAAAATCAATCTTGGGCTTTTGGCTTGGAATTTTCCAGTGACCTGGTTTACAACTAGCTTGGAGTCGCAAAAGATGTCCAGCTTTGTGATTTCCAACTCCTTTGCGATCCTTAGCCCGGCTATCAGGGCTTCATATTCGGAGTCGTTGTTAGTGGCGTGAAACTCCATCCGGATAGCATAGGATATCAGCCGTTTCTCAGGAGTTTCAAGCACCACTCCAGCGCCGGATCTCTTGTCATTCCTAGCGCCATCAGTGTACAATCTCCAGGCACTGGGATCGAGAAGTAATATTGAGGGGTCAACTTCTTCGTTCACTATATCTTCCTCCGGGACAGTAAACTCTGCTATGAAATCGGCTATCACTCGCCCCCGTATTGACCGCCGGGGCTGAAAGTTCAGATCAAATTGACTCAACTCAATGTTCCATTTGAGTAGTCTTCCAGACGCTTCTGGTCTCTGTAGAACTTGCTTGAGTGGATGGTCAGTGTACACGGTAATGGGATGAGCCTGAAAATAATGTCGAAGCTTTCTAGAGGCAATCAGCAAACTGTATGCCAACTTTTCTATCCTTGGATAATTACGCTCTGCTGCCGCCAATTTTTTGCTCATGTAATACACTGGTCTTTGAACTTTATCTTCTTCTCTCACCAATGCTGAGCTGATCGCGTGGGACGACACTGCGAAGTACACGAATAAGTCCTCGTGATCCACCGGCTTAGATAATATCGGAGGTTTCTCCAGGTGACTCAGCAGGTTCTGAAACGCTTCTATGCAGTCAGGCGTCCATTTGAAGTGGCGTTTTCCTCGCTTTATCGATTCGAAGAATGGGATGCATTTGTCCGTAGCCCTGGCGATGAATCTGCTTAGTGCGGCTACTTTTCCTGCAAGGCTTTGCACATCTTTAATCTGCCTAGGCTCCTGAATGTTTCTGATTGCTGCGATCTGGTCTGGATTAATCTCAATCCCACGAGAACTGACGATGAATCCCAAGAATTTTCTGGAGGCGGCCCCGAATGAACATTTTTTTGGGTTGAGTTTCATCCCGTACTTTCGAAGAATGCCAAACATCTCTGCTAAGTCTGTAGTGTGATTGGAGGATTGCCTGGACTTAACCAACATGTCGTCGACGTATACTTCCATTGTTTTCCCAATCTGGTTATAGAACATTCTGTTCACTAACCGTTGATATGTAGCGCCTGCGTTCTTCAAGCCAAAGGGCATTACCACGTGGCAGTATAATCCCAGATCCGTAATGAAGCTAGTGTGTTCTTGATCTGGAACATGCATTGGAATCTGGTTATATCCTGAATAAGCATCCATAAAGGAGAGAAGTTCATGACCCGCCGTTGAGTCCACCAACTGATCGATCCTGGGTAACGAAAAACTGTCTTTCGGGCAGGCTTTATTCAAATCCGAGAAATAGATACACGTTCGCCACTTCCCGTTAGCCTTTTTCACCAGAACTGGATTTGAAATCCAGTCTGGGTAGATTGAGTCTCTGATAAATCCATTACTCTTTAGCTTTCCAACCTCTTCTTTCAAGGCAGCGGACCTCTCTGGGCCTAACATTCGCCTTTTTTGTTTTACCGAAGGATGCTTAGGGTTAATGCTTAATGAATGGCTCATGATTGATGGAGATATCCCGCACATGTCTGCGTGGGTCCAAGCAAATACATCCAAATTATCTTTCAAGAAATCCGTCAGTTCTTTACCTAAATTCGGATTTAAATGGGATCCAATCTTAAGGACCTTCTCTAGGTCACTATCATCGATCGGTACATCCACAGTTGTCTCGTTGGGAGTCGCCATTCTTCCCCCAGGTTCTTTGTCCTCTCTGGGATCTATATCCTCGGGCAACTCTCCGGGCGACTCACCAACGGTTATACTCTTTAATTGCTATGAGGTCTCCGCCCTTGTAGGGGGAGAAGCGCACTTGGTTTCTATGTCTCCTCCGTTGCGGAGTAGCTTTAGATCTGCAATATAACATGCTCGTGCGGCAACCTGATCTCCTCTGACAATACCGACACCAGCTTCTATAGGAAACTTCAATAACAAGCACCAGGGGGCTATACAAGCTCTAAACTTTGCGAGGGCCGGTCGGCCCAAGAAGGCATTATAGGGTGATTCGATACCCAAAACCACGAACGGAAGAATTCTCACTCTCTGGCGTTCTCCTTCCCCAAGTGTAACTGGTAGCTCTACATAACCCATTGGAGCGGTGGATGCTCCATTGAATACACGGATCCATCCCTCACAGGGCTTCAAGTCTTTTATCTCGAGATTCATCTGGTCGAATGTCTTTTTGAAAAGAATGTTGATGGAACTCCCGTTATCCACCAAGACTTTATGAACAGTGGCCGGGCCAATAGGTACTGTGATTACAAATGGATCTTCAGTCGGAGCACGGACTTGCTTTCTCGTTCGCGGAAAACGACGTCGTCGGACTTCATCTTTTGTTGCTTTACCGGGACATTGTCCTCAGGGTTGCTACACTCCCCTACCCCGAGGTGCTGCTTGGGTGCATTTACATACTGATCCAATGCCTTTGAACCGTACCCGGCGAGATAAAGCCCTCCGATTATGGTATTGATAACAAGGACCTTTCCCTTTTGCTGGGCAGTTGGCCTGACAGCAGGTTGATTCTGTTTCTGATTTGGGGCTTGTACGGCTTGCCCCCTGTCTCTGGGTGTCACTCTGTATTCATCCAATTTTCCTTCTCGGAGAAGCCTCTCGACCACATCTCTTAGGTGACGGCATTCATTTGTCGAATGGCTATGAATCTAATGGAAGAGACAAAACTTCCCCGTTTCACGTTCTTTCTCCGTCGACTCTTTGGGAGGAGGCCTTTTATTTTGGAGGACGTTGTACGAATCCATGAAGATATTCTCCAAAGTATCGTTTATTGGCGTATAATGCTCAAAAGACCTGGGACGAGTCCTTCTCTGGGAGTCATTCCCTCGGTTCCTCTTCCGGTTGTTGCCATTACTGTTATTACCATTGTTTCCTGACTGACGACCACCCTGGTTCCGATTTTTGACATTAACCTCGACCTTCCTCGAGCTGTCTCCTGTCTGCTTAATGGCGACATTGCTCTGGATTTCCTCTTTATCGGCCGTTTTTGCCTTTCGGTTAGCATATACTTCCTCCCGACGTAAGTGCACGTTAGCTTTTTCGTAGAATAATTCTCTAGTATGAGGTGGATTGTCGACCAGGTATCTCCCAAATTCGGTGTCATTATCTACCCCATCAATTAGGGCTGCCACAACAGTTGGCTCATGAGGATCTTTGACTTTAGTAGCAGCTAGGTTGAAACGGTCTAGATACACCCTCAAACTCTCTCCTGGTCATTGCTTGACAAGGAACAAGTCAATCACACTCTTCGTCTTTTGTGCATAGATGCGGAACTGTTCCACAAACCTTTCACTCAACTCCCTGAAGCTGGAAATTGATCTTGCTGGTAAGCGAGTAAACCATAATAATGCTACATCCTCCAGGAATATGGGAAATGCTTTTCACTTGACAGCGTCAGAAGCTGCGGCAGTGGTCATTGACCAAGAATATCTCATCAGATGTTGGACGGGATCAGATCTACCCACGTAACGGTTCATTGCGGCAGGTTGAAGCGCCTCGGGAACATCGCATCTAAAATGTCATCAGTGAAAGGGGTGTGACTGCGTTCAATTCCCCAATCTTCATTCCGTTGTCCACGGCTATCTGCCAGAATTTGATGGATCATAGCTGCAACATTTGCACTGGTCAGCGGAGGCTCGGGGTCAGCGCTTCTTGCTCGGTGGGGTTCTCTAATCTCCCTTCCAGGAGCGGCCACGAAATCCAGGGCTCAGATTGGGCTTCGCTGCCCCCTGTTACCATGAGCATTTGTACGGCGAAGGGGCTGAGGTAGTCTATTCTGAACAGGGCTGTCCACACCTCGAGCTCTAGGAGTTGCGGCACGATCATTCACATTGCGGTTTGAGGGCCCTGCACCCAGTGCCTCTTCTTCCCGTGATGGCAGGGTTCCAAATCTAAGCTGCTCTATGTTTTCAGGCCTCTCATATGGTCGCCGCAGAGGTCTTGGCTATTCCTCTGACGAAGAAGAGTACTCTGGGGTGAGCGGACGAACTGGGGGCGTTCTTTGCCTTGCGAGATCATTGAGCCTTCTATTCACAGCAGTCAAGTTCTGTCGTAGAACGGAGCTCTCTTGCCTTTGAGCAGCCAATTCATCAAACAGCCTCTCCCACATTTCAGAAAAGCGAGAAAGATCTCCCTCAGTAACGGGAGCAGAAGGGTCATATTAATCATCATCATTTTCTCTTATGCGCAAAGAGCTTGAGCCAGGTCGAGCGAAGGGGCCAGGATGGTAGGAGCGAGCCATAGGCTCCTTTCCAGGTCGAGTCGTAATCTGGTCATCACTTTGAATCATGGTGGATTGGTGCATGTGACTCGGTACGCCCCCCTGGGTTTGGTTCGTGGTCATGGTGTGCGGAGGAATCGGGGCGTTATCACGTGATCGAGTAACAACCCCTCCAGCTTCTCTGTTCGCAGCGCCTCCCTCGTCGACTCGGAGCGTGGCATCTTCAACGGATCGGTTCGCGACGCCACAATCGGATCGGTTTGCCCCTTGCACTCCGCGATCCGAGGGTCCTTCATTGACCTGCTCGTGCACACTTTCTTCAACTGCTTCATTCGCGACTTCATTCGCCCGTGAAGCTCATACTTCCTTAGACTTCTTTCCAGCCATGATATCAGATGTCGCTGGAATCTTCAAAAATCTGAACAGTGAAGTTTTGGGACTGTTTTCTTCGGACTTTCAAATCCAAATAGTAGAATAGCAATCCGGTAGGCTGAGAATTGAATTCTCAGTGAAAGCACCAAAATGTTAGATCAAAATTTGGACATAACACCCAAATTGTTCTGATTTGTAGACAATTATAACTGGAGAATGAAGAAAAAGCAGAAAACACACAAAATTTATAGTGGTTCGGTGTTAACAAGCCTACGTCCACTTTATATGTTATCAATTATACTTTGAATGCTAGTACAATCAATGATTTCTCTTAAGCTCACTCTTACAATTATGATTTCTCTCAGTAATCACGTAGTAAAACTGGTAAGAAATAGTTGTATGACAGTAATGGTGGAATCAGTGTTCAATACTACCAAAAAA
The DNA here is from genome assembly GCA_030737875.1 of Allium sativum. Classification (NCBI taxonomy): domain Eukaryota; kingdom Viridiplantae; phylum Streptophyta; class Magnoliopsida; order Asparagales; family Amaryllidaceae; genus Allium; species Allium sativum. Next base: position 942,015,457 of record CM060910.1, on the reverse strand, counting down.
ATCCCTAAAAATTCCAGTCTCAGGGCTATTTATAACTGATTCAGTCAGGCGGTTCGCGGTCACACGTGGTGAAGATCCCGAGAAAATCGGATCGGATCGAGCGTTGAGGAGGAATTGGTCAATATGACAGTTGTGGACAAGTGTCGCGAGATCCGTGCATTTCGGATCGCTGAAGACCCGCTCGTGGTTTGAACAAGTCAGAAGTTTCGCCACATAGCTGGGGATCGGATCGGAGTGAGGTGGCGGCATAGGTGCGGATCAGGTCGTGCTCCCATGGGCGGATCGGGTCGTGTTCCCATGGACGGATCGGGTCGCGTTCTGCCCTGACGATCCGAAGGTGCTTGGCGATTCGAAGGGTGGTGAGCGATCGTGACCTGATCTCTGAAGGTTGAAAGGAATGACGCTCCGTATTCTCTTCCCGTATGTGAACCTTGGTGGCTTGGTCAAAAAGCTAGCCAACAATAAACATATCTTGCCTAATTGTAAATTTGGCCTAAGTTTGCATGCCTAAATAGTTGTCATGATTCACAATATGATCATATACCCCACGTTTGCATTGAATTTACATGGCACAGATTATGGTCATAATTTACTATATAACACATGCCCCAATTTAGTTAAACTTGCCTAGTACAAAATATAAATTATACCAAATATAGCCATCGATTTCAATGCACGTCATATATTCAAAAATCTCCCACTTAGGTGTTATTCACATTTGATAGTTATCAAATCTTAATATAAACCTTCACACCTAAGTCATATTCTCTTTTTATCCCAAATCATGAATTGTTATATAAACAATATGCCCAACAATCTAGAACTTTAAATTATAACAGATCTTAATTCAAAATATGTGTTATGTCAAAGTCTCAAGTCATATGTTAACATACAATGATTCCTCTTCTTCCAATTCACAGAATATGCGTAGATCTAAATCTAGTTTACAACCTATGTCCTTTTTCTTAAATCAGTCACAGATTGGCCATATCCCATTTATGCCATCATTCATTATTTGTCCCAAAGTTTAACGTTCATGCGTTAATCTCTTATGAGATTTGGCGCAGGCTCATGGTAGCCTGGCTATAGAACAGAAAGAAGAAAAAAAATGCAATATAAAATTGATCAGAACAGAACAGACATAACCTCAAATTCAGATTTACAGTTCATGTCACAATCATAATTAACGTTTATAGCGGAAAATAACTGTACTTGCCTTGATTGGATTAAAGAAGAAGAAGAGTTGCAGTTGTTCTCTTTTAATTTTAATCAGTTTGGAAGAAGATGCTTTAGTCCTAGTTCCAATTCAGATCTCAGCAGAGTAGCGACGCCATTTTTATTTTAATTAGAACAGAGGCAGAGCATAGGTAGAATGAAATGGTGTGGAGAGAAAGTGAGGCCTGGGGGTGTTTAAATAGGATTAGGCGGACGAATCTAGACAAAAAACGAGTCTAAATACATCAGAATGCATCAGGTTCAGAAAGTGGGTTTCGGGAGGCAGGTCGACCCCTAGGTCGACACTATGGTCGACCTGGTCCCCCCCCCCCAGGTCGACACTATGGTCGACCTGGCCCTGGGGAGGTCGACTACCCAGTCCACCACCCAGTCAACCTGGGTCCTGGGCGGGAAATTTCCCGCCCAGCCCGCTTCTGGGTTTGAATTCGAATTTCGAGCTGTTTTCGATTCTGAAATTCTCTGAAACTTCGGAGGGCCATATCTCCCTCATACGGACTCCGTTTCTCGAAAACTCGGACTCGTTTCCAAGCAGAATTTTGAGACGAACGCAATGGCGTAACCCATTTCCCTTGATTCTTATTTAAAAATTATTTATTCTCTGGTTTGTCACTTATATGATCATAGAAAATACGAGGTGTTACAAGAGGTAACCCCCTAACTTCGTCGAACATGTCTAGAAATTTTCCAACTATGGGTGTTGATTGAAGATTATCGACGGAAGTGTCAAGAGATTCTAGGTAACTAAGAATCACCGACTCTCGTGGGTCGCAAGAAACTTCAAGAGTCCTTCCATGGAAAGTAAGAAGTCGAACTACACTATTTTCGCAATCAAGGATGGAACCATACATGGCTAGCCAATCCATGCCTAGAATTAATCCATAACCTATGAAACCAAGAACATGTGCATTGCATTCAAATTCGATGCTGGGAACGGAAATCCTCAACCCTTACATATCATGGATAAATGAGTAGTTCCTCCTATAGGGTTTGAGACTATAATGGGATCAGAAACAATACTGGTAGTTAGGTGCAGATTTTCTACTACTGAGTTGGATATGAATGAGTGAGATGCACCGGAACAAAAAAGAGTTCTTATAGGATTGTCTAAAAGAGAGATCAAAACTTCAACTGTGACTTTCCTACCCTGGTCTGGTCCTTCGGCCTCTAAAGCATTAACCTGCCCTTTAGACGTTCCAGCCTTCTATCCTTGTCTCTGAGGGCACTGTCCCTTGAAATGTCCAACTTGGCCACAACGAAAGCAAGCATTCTTTGTTTTTCTGTAGTCTTTCACAAAATGTCCTAAAGCACCCAGCCACAACATTTCACTTTTGTTTTCATCTGAGCTTTCTTATTCTTATTATTCCACCATTTCTTTTTCTCTGTTTTGGGCTTCTCTTCCTCTACTTTTCCTCCTTCTTTCCTTCTTTTCCCTCCTTGTGCATTAGGCCATGTCCACTAGTCTTTCAAAGGTTGCTCCCATTGGTACATGCGTCAGTGCTAACTCTTGGAGCGGTTGGCTTAATCCCTTAACAAATCGCAATGCCTTTTTGTGAGGAGTATTTACTAATTCCAACCCAAATCTTGCAAATTGGTTATAAGCATTGACATACTCCTTTACAGTCATGTTCCCTTGTTTCAAGTTCAGAAATTTCTCTACTTAAATTCCTTCTTTGGCTTGTGATAAGAATATTGCCTCACAGATAACTTTAAAGTTGTCCCAAGTAGCTACTTCTGGTCTAGCTTGAACTATTTCCTATCAGTATGATGTTTCATCCTTAAGCTGAAAAGTTTCTAACTGGACTCTCCTCCTATCGTTGAGCTCCAATAAGTTAAACACATGCTCCGTTTCTCTTAACCAATTTCACGTTTCTACAAAACTTTCGGTAAAAGGTTTTCCTCCCATTACGCCGTAGTCTTTGCAGAGTTCAGAAAAGTTGACTATGGGAGGAGGAGGAGGTGCTACTACGGCTACAGCTGGGAGAGAGACTTCTCTTGTACCCCTACAGGCGTCGTAGCTTCAACGTATCTACGAAACCAGGTGGGTATGGGAATGCCCTCGGGGAATTTTGAGCCCCAGACATACTGGAAAAAGGACGAACCAAGAACTCAGAAAGAGAATTGAGGGAATATTGTATATAACTTGAGGGGATTTTTGCTTTAAAAAATCACTTTTATTTTGAAAACATTTTTCAAAAACTTTTCCTCTGATCATGTAACCTTAAGCTCTCATACCAAATGTGACACCCACGTCCGTTAATGTCACTCTAATGAGAATGCATTAAGTTTCGTGAAGCGCAGTAGGTAAACAGTGACTAAATGTACAAGACAGATATAAATAATGCAGTGGAAAACTTAATCTTTTATTAATAAGAAAACAAGGTCTCATATCGAAAGTTACAACATAATATTTTTCTCAAACACTCAAAATCGGTCGGTCTCCTAGTCAGAGTACAAGAAACATAACAATATGCCTTAGTTTTCATTACAATAAGCATGAAAAAACTAAAGAAAAATACTTGCAAAAGAAGTGTTATCCAAGTTCCAGTAGAATCACGATCTCAACTACTGACCACTCCTACTCTGAGAACCTGGAGGGGAGGAAGAAAGAGAAGGAAAACAAAAAGGGTCAGACATAAAGTCGGGTGAGTTCTAGTAATTTCTTGCATATGTATATGAAAAGGTGTCAAGACAGATCAATAATACTAGAAGAGAAAGTACAGTAAAACATGTATATACGTACGAGGTAAATAAGATGTCAAGACAAGATAAAGGTAGATTAAAAATCTCATTCATATCCCAAGAGTTAAACTAACTGCACCAACTTTACTAGTATTAACATGATTAGGTGTTATCCTAATACTACCCATGTGATCAACACCCTATTACCCAAATATACTATGTCAGTCGTGGAAGTAGGGTGTACAAGTCCCTAACCCAGCAACTTATAAAACATAGCCATATCCTTAGGTGTTTTCACGTCTTAGGTCCCATAGTCAGATCTATGCACGCTCATGATTTTGTCGGAAACGCACCCCTAATACCCCCAAAAACCTTGAACCTCTTATAATCAAGTTCAATAAAGCGTTCCCTTACCCCTACCTAGTGCGGGGTACGTACCATGATACCAACAAGGATACTGATTGATATGTGTTCCACACAACTTGACACAAGCCAACCCCTAGGCATGTGTCCCCGTGTACCTAGGATTTAAGAGTCCCGATAACCTGATACAACAATTAGACTTGGGACCTCTTTAACTTATTATTATTTAACAAGTGCAACTTAATAGGTTTAAGTCCAATAATATGCCCAGTGTAAAATTACATCTATCTAAATGTTATTAGTGTACAACCCTTTTAATTAGGTAACTTAGAGCAAGCCTGAACAGGTTTACTCCATATGAATTCTTATGCATAGAAATTCGCTATGACTTTTGAAAAATGAAACTACCATAAGGTCTCGTGGCATACACACACAATGCAAACGCACACATGGGCGAGGTTTCTCCTTATGATAGTCAAAAATGCTTGGTACGTGAAAATCCTCTGATATAATTATTAGTGCATAGTGTGAATTTTTTTTTGCAAATAAATGTATTAATAGTAGCCAGCATAATGCCCCATCCCATTATACTGACGTAATCCTGCTGATAGCAGGCTATACAACTAAAGTCGTATGGGCTCGTTGTATTTCCGACAAATGACCAGACAAAGGAACTTCCTTACCGAACGATGAGTACGCCTCTAGAGGGACGCCCCGAGAACCAAATCGGGCTCTTTGTCAACACGAGGTCGGGTTACCTCGTCACTAGGTAACTTAGAGCACGCATGAGTATATCACTTCCCGGTCGCTACCAACCTTTAAACCGAGCACTCGCAACATCAACATCCACAAAGTAAAAGTTATCCACATAGGTTAATACCTGGGCTCCATACCATAGTACACCTTTTATCTAGAAGAAATGATTACCCTTATCCTCACCGCGCCTTTCCTATTTTAGCCATTTACTAGGTTATGAGGCTTGCCGAGGTCACGAAATACACAAATCTACGCTTAAATAAGTCATGCTTTGATCATCCATAGCTCATCACATATCTTAAGTATGCCACACTATCCATTAACAGTGCATCACTGATTTCCAATATATAACCTCTAAGCTCATACGTCTCAGAGATGGATGTTAAGCAAGAGAGTAATTCTTCACCACCAAACAAATATATATTGATAAAACATTACTACGCAGTTAATTACAATGTCAGACACACAATCCATAAATGTTTGTTCTAGGTCTGAACAAAACATCATCCAAAAATCTCCAAATACATTCAGATATCATGCCACTTATAACCTCGTTTTGGTTGTATGGATTAATCCAAGAGATCGACATTCAGTCCAAATGATTCAGAAATCTTTAGGTGCTTTATAATGTCGTATTATCACTTGGAATGGTTTTTGACCTATATCCGATCCTGGACTTTCCAAGTAATAAGTGCACTTTAAAATCAATAGATATGGACTATACAAGAATCTCAATTCAAACCTCCTTCCCAAATCGTTATCAATTCATTTCAAATTAAGGGTGGATTCATTCAATTCTCGTAAACCCCATTATCATCGTAAACTTTTTGTTGAAATTCAATATTCATTTCCAACCTTACATTTCGAAAGCCAAATCCATTTATTCATTGTTATCTCGTTCCATAAGCTTCAAAACCACCAAATCCTAATTTGGATTTAAATCTCCATTCATAATAATTCAAATAATTGATATTTCAAATATAAGTTTAAACATAATTTAATTAACTTATATTTGATATAGATTGAAACGACCCGAACTTCCCCGCGCAGGAAAGCCCGGATTGAGTGGAGAACAAGACGAATCAGAACACAAACAGAAGAACATTTCATTGTTAATTACAACAATTCCATCAAAATACAAGAATATACAGAGTATGAATAAATATTATACATTTAATATACATCAGAAAAATATCAGAGATTACAATTTACACTGCAGCGGAAAATAATACAAAACACAACTGAAAAGAATATATGGATACAGAGCTTTCCGAATATCATTCCAAGTGTAAAACGGGATCCTGTGAATACAAATCTGGAAAACCAAAACTACTAGCTGCTCGTGTGGAAATAGGGGCACCCAGAGTTTAGGTTAAAACAATAAACTCCAGGTCAGTCATGGGGCTGGTGTGAGAACTAAAACAGTTATTGATCTTTATTTCAAGGTTAGGTAAATCAAGGGACCACGCCTTATAACACAAAACAGGTTTCCTCCCAAAAATACCAGTGCGTAAAACAACAGCACAATGCTAAATAAAGAACAATGAAGCTATTATAAGACCCAGGTCCCATCACACAATGCAACGCAAGCCGAAGGATAGGGTTTTACCTTATAATAGCCAAAGAATGCTTGATACGCTAACTTTCATATTTTATTATTACTATAAGTGCATAGTGTCAAAACAATTTCAATCATAAGTATCAATCATAGATGGCATAAGTGCCCCATACCACTATGTCGCCAACCTAGGCTCTACAATCAAAACCGCAAAGTCACGTATTGGAAGTTGGATTTCCATCTGTGAACCGAGGCAAGGGATCATCCTCATCGCTTCGAGATAATTTAGCCTACCATGTTTCAGGAACAACCGCAACTGCACCTTGGATCCTCAGGGCCAGTCCACACGAAGTGGATTAAGCTTAAACCCTGAACATGCGTTTCCCCACCCTATGGAGCGTAAATGAGCTAACAAATGACTCCATCGGTCTCGGATCGACCGATATAACCGAGGCGCCTCGCATTCCAATAACCATATAAGTCAAACTCGTCAGGGCGAATAAAACTACTGACGCCACTTCTAGCTAGAAGGAAACGCATGCCCTCCCTGACGTCCTTTCCCGTTTTTGGTTCACACCGTGGTGTGAAGCTCGCGAATTAACGCTACACAAATCGATGCCACAAAGGCCGTGCTTTGATCATCAACCATAAGACTATGCTTTTCAACAAAAGCCTTGATCATTTTCTACTTAGGCATGCCACACAGGCAATTCATGCGATTGATATCCATCAATATACAACCTCTGAGCTCGTACGTCTCAGAGAAGGGCTTTAAGCAAGAGAATAAATTCTCCGCCGCCAAACAGATATATATTTAATAGAAATCAATCACACAGAATAAAATCCAATGTTAGATACATAGTCCATTTACAAGTTCGTTCTGGGTTTGAACGAAACCGGAGGAACCTTATTCCTCGCATATCCATCGATCTCCAAGTACGTCTGGACGATCACCAACTGATTCCCTCCTCTTGGGTGTACAGCCCAATCAAGGTCATCAGTAATCATCCAAACAATGTGAAGACCTCCGGTATTCAGCCACCATCTTCATCTTCGACTTATCGTCGAATCAATTACTCAGAATGGGTATAAACCCGGCCTTGCCGAATAACCCGCGTATATAATAAACAAATGTCACATAAACACAACATACGCCTCATTCCAATTCAGAATATTCTTTTCACAAATATTCACATTCTTAGGGAAAGGTTCCCATTAATTTTATCAAAGATAAATTCTTCTAATTTATTCTTTAATCTTCCTTTGGATATCATTCCAAACCATGTTAATGTTTTTCCAAACTAGTCGAGATTAGCGAAACACACCGAAGTAATCATTTTTTTATTTCCCAATCCCAACCTATTCATCCCGTGGAGCAAAACTGGTAATGCTCCATATCTAACTCCATGGTGTTATCGGTAAATATTAATTACCATTTCACGTTCAAATTTAATTAAAGATTTAACTATCGCTTGGAGCAAAACTGGTGCTACTCCACTCTCGATCACTTTAATCTAATTAAAGATTCATTAAAACTCCACTTAGTTTTAATCTTCCCAAAAATCAATATCATGTCTTTAACAGGGTTAAAGAACCAATGTCATCTAAATCACGATTCACAATAAACCCAAAATCACTTTCCATTGTTAATCGGGTTAAAGAACAGATTTTATTCAAAACACCACTCATGATAAACCCCAAAAACCAATTTAAATTCAGTTCCAATTAAATACTAATTAACTAGACAATTTCACTAAATCTTAATTAAAAGATTTATTCTTTTCTAAACTGGGTTAAAGAACTGTGTTATTTAAGACACCATTCACGATGAACCCAAAATCCCATTTGATATTAAATACAAGGCTCTGAATAGAAAATATATCGGCTTACATTCAATATCAAATTCTGAAATCAACAAATATCGTATTGGAAATAATGATATAAATATATCTTTCAAATTTCCACAACTATATCTATATAATCACGAAATCCAACATCAAAATGTTCCGAAGATAATTTCGATTCAAATCCATTCCAATTCGCATACTAGAAATTCTGATTATTTTTAAAAACACTTCAAATCCAATTTATTTATTCAAAAATATTGGATTATAATTCTAGTTCATAACTGGTTCATTTCGATAAAAATAATTTTTTATCCTTTTTAAATATGTGATTTTTCACCCCAATTCTTTCTAAATCATTTATTATGATTTTACACAAATTATTGATATTTTTAATAATTTTATCAAGGCTCGTGCAGTTGATTTCCAATAAAGGTCGTCGAACTGCACTTACAGCGACCTTTTCCAAATTTTATTTGTACATAATTCCAAATCCAACCGTTAGATTTCAAATTTCTAATATTCATTGTAAAGCTTTTTTCGATATGAACCCAATGGTTCTGGTTTCAAGAGAATCCGACGGTTGGATCTCCCGTAACGTCAATTCGAAGTCAATGGTCGAAATTCGCAAACCGCCGCGGCGCGTTCTATTTAGACCATTTTTTATATATATTATATATATTTCGTCGATTTCAATTCTAAACGTATTTTATAAATCGTTTCAAATTCGTTTTAAAAACAATTTCAACTTCATATTCAATTTTAGATCAAAATTGAATATTCCATATCATTAAAATGTAAATGATAATATTTTCAAAACGTTATATTTTGAAATCACTTTCTTTTCTATATTCATTATAAAAATGAATATAATCGATATAAATATCGTTCGCGTCAAAATGGCGCAAATCTAATCAACTCGGCTTTATATATTTCAATAACTTTGTTATTCTATTCAACAAATGAATATTTTCTTCAACTCATGAATATATATTTTATTCAACACATGAAAATTTATTAATTCTTAGTTACAATAAAAATGTGAATTTTATTGTATAAATATTTTATTCAACACATGAATATTTATTAATTCTTACTTACAATAAAAATGTGAATTTTATTGTATAAATATTTTATTCGACACATGAATATTTTCAACACATGAATATTTTCAACACATGAATATTTTCAACACATGAGTATTGTCAACACATGACTATTTTTGTTTATTCAACACATGAATATGATTTATTTTCTAAATTGGAATGAGACCCACTCACTTACCATATAACGTTATTTATATGAATTCTATACAACACATGTATATAATAGCAATGATAAATAATCAACCATCATCCAAAGTGCACCACACAACTGTTTTTCAACGTAACGATTGACATAAAACTAAATAATTGGGATTAGTGTACGCCAAATATCATCCCAACACCCATGTGGGGTTCTAAATCAACAAAAACTGAATATTATTTGTGCAGTTGGGCGATGTGTAAAATTTATCGTCCCAATCAATATCCTTCAAATGGGTGTACATAAACAAGTCGTTCGATTTGTAAATGAATATTTATTTATTCACATTCTCATTAAATTTATATTTTTAACGATAAATAATTTATTTCAGCACATGAATATATTTCCATTCATTCCACATCACAATCAATTTTCATCACACAACAAAATCAAACAAGTCGTCCATGGTCTATGAACGATGGGTGTCGTGTGTTGCTAAGCACCGTCTGCATCCTAGTATATATTTTTAACTAGAAAACAAGAACTAAAGTGAGAAGTTCTCACCGAGAGGCTAAACCAAACGCCGCGATTCTTCATATGTAGAAAATCTTTGTCGTGTTCGCCTTTTGTCACTTTCGTCGTCCGTATTCGCTACATAAATAAAAATCACATTTTTATTTCAATGCTATTAGAATCACATTTTTGTTTCAACGCTAGATATATAATAAAAAATCAGATTTTATTTCGCTACATATATAAAAATAATATTTTTATATTCCCCATTATATAAAAATTCTATTTTTAATCCGCTACTCCTATAAAAATCGAATCTTTATTCTCACTACTTCATGATAAAAATAAAGTTCATATTTTTATTTGACTTCATATACTGTAAAGATTATATTTTTATTTCACTTGTCATATAATAAAAATTATATTTTTATTATGCTACATATATAAAAATTATATTTTTATTACTCTACATCATTAAAAATCATATTTTTACCTTTCTATTATATATAAAAGTCATGCTTTTACATTGTTAAAAACCATATTTTTATATCGTTATTATATATATAAAAATCGTTTTTTTTTATATCGCTAACTTCCTAATAAAAATCATATCTTTATTTCTATAAACTAATGATAAAAATTATATCTTTATATTTCTAACTTCCTAATAAATAAAGTTCATATTTTTAGAACACCACTTATATGATAAAAATCATATTTTTGTCCCGCTAACTTCACAACAAAAACCAAAACTTTATTCGCTCTTTACATATATAAAAATCAAATCTTTGCCACTGTTATTTTATAAAAATAAAACTAAATTAACTATAAAAAGACTCATGTAACGACCCAGAAAATCCGAACCAATTTAAAAATTTTATTTTAAATTATTTGGTGGAAAAATGTGGCAGAAATTAAAAAAATTCATTTTTAAATAATATTAAAGCCAGTGAAAATAGTCAATTTTCAAACGATCTCTGTTTTCGATGAAACCACTTTTGTTGGAACCAGAATGTTGAATTATTGCTAGGTTTCAATTTTTAGAATTTTTCGAATTAATATGTGAGCGTGGCGAAAGAAAATGTGTTTTGTCGATTTTAGTCAAATTTAATCGACTGAAAAATAGCCATTTTTCTAACAGTCTCAGAATTCGACGAAATTAATTTTGTTAGGACCGTATTGTCATAACAAAGACAAATATATTTTTTTTGGATTTTTCTGAGTCCGTATGTGGCACTTGTGAATTTATTTATGCAGACAAATTAAATTAATAAAGAAAATAAATATTAAATTAAATAATACAGGCCACAGACAGTCGTTTGGGCAGACGGGACATGTCCCATTGGATCCGGAATATGGGATATTGGCTAGGGTCACTTTCTGCTGGACTGAAATTGAAACGGTTTGAAAAATATGGATTTAATTGTAAAAATACATTAAATAATATTATAAATATAGGATTTTAAAACCCAAAGACACTATTCATTCTCTCTGCCGCCGCACCCCCCCCCCCCCAAAATCCATGGCCGAAATTATCCTAGCTTCTCCTCCTAATTTCTCCTTCATCTCTTCGAATTAGAACCCACTCTTTATACCAAATCAAAGCCCTTTCTTTCCTCTTCAATTTCATACGAATTGATCGTCCCCTCGTCGCCTGAAATCAGAGGACCAAGCCCCCAAAGACCGCCGCATTTCACCGCTGTGGTCCCCCCAAAGCTCGAACGTGCTCAGCCAAACCCCCCTCCCCCCCGCGTGCGCCGCCCTGAGCCGAACCACCATGCACCCTCTGATCATCCCGAAGCCCCACGGTTTGTTCGATAATTCCTGACCTAGAATTGAACAGTAGGGAGAACTAACGGCCGATACTTTAGTTGAGGAAGAAAGGTTATCTTCTTAATTAATTAATTTAAATTGTTTTAAAACTTCATTTAACCATAACTGATTCGTTTCAACTCAGAATTTGACGATTTCGGAAGCGTTGGAATCGTAACAGCGAATAGAACATGTTGAGACTGAAACGGTACCATTCTGAACAGTTTGAATTTTGGCCAAAATCTGCAATGACTGTGAGATTTCTAGATTTTAATAATTAAATAATTTAATTATGTTTGTTATGTGAATCATTGTATGATATTTCTGATCTGTGATTGGTGATTGTTGTATGGTTGAATTATATTCGTTGTGATATCATGATATAGTATGTCAGTTTAGATCTATGAAATTCTGATGTAATCTCTATAAACTTCTCATCTTTATTGGTTTTATTTCTATTTGATTTCTATTTTTATTTTTATCTCTTTATAGGAATATAAAATTTGAATCTTGTTTGTTTGACAAACAAAAATGAAATTTTGAATCTTGTTTGTTTGACAAACAAAAATGAAATTTTGAATCGTTATTTTGTTTTTACAAAATAAAATGAAAAATTGAATCTTTGTTTGTTCAACAACAAGAATGAAAAGTTAAATCTTTATTTTTGGGTTCACAACATAAAAGTTGAGTTTTTGTTTTGATTAGCAAAATAAAAGAAAGGTAAATTTTTATTTTGATTTGTAAAATAATAACATAAGTTAATTTCTATTTTGATTTGCAAAATAAAACAAAATTTGAATATCTATTTTTGATTTGCAAAATAATAACAAAGGTAGAATCTTTATTTTGATTTACAAAAAAAAAGTTGAAGCTTTATTTTTGGTTTGTAAAAAAAAAGTTGAATCTTTATTTTTTATTTGAAAATAGAACAAAAGATGAATCTTTATTTTGTTTATGATTTATAAAATAAAGAAAGTTTAAATCTTTTGAATTTTAATTAAAAGATAAATTAAGGTTAGATATTTTATTTGATTTACAAATAAAGATTTGATATTTATTTGATTTACAAATAAAATAAAGACGAGACCTTTTATTGTGATTCATCAAATTTATACACCAAATCATCTATTGTGTTTTTTTTGTGGATATTGAAATGACGATGTTGGATAAATAGAAATGGTTAGACCAAAAACCATATTATTATATTTGTAGATATTGAAATGAAGATGTTGGGTAAATAGAAATGGTTAGACAAAAACCATTATTTTTTGTTATCATACTTTGACACCAAATTTAGTTGAGTTGGATAGGAAATACCCCCTATAGGAAGGTGTGCATTAAGGAGGAAAATAGAAAATTTACATTTTTCCAATGTTATAAAGAGAAATAGGAAATTTACATTTTTCCAATGTAATGTAGATAATTAGAAATTTTACATCTTTCTAATGTAATAAAGAAAATTTTGAGAATTTACATTTTTTTCTTTATTGTAAAATATAAGATTTACATTTTTCTATGTAAAGATATAAAATTTACATTTTTCTATGTTAAAATATAAGATTTACATTTTTCTATGTAAAGATATAAAATTTACATTTTTCTATGTTAAAATATAAGATTTACATGTAGAGATATAAAATTTACATTTTTCTATGTTAAAATATAAGATTTACATTTTCCCTATGTGAAGATGAAAGATTTACATTTTTTCTATGTAACAATGAAAGGTTCACATTTTTCAATGTAAAATAATTTACATTTTTCATTGTAAAAGAAAAGAGATAAAATATTTATATTTTATAAAAACATACAAAGTACATCTTTATGTTAAAAAAATGAATTACATTAAAAAGTACATTTTTGTGTATTTAAAATGAATTAGGACAAAAAAGTACATTTTTGTGTATTTAAAATGAATTGGGACAAAAAGTACATTTTTGTGTATTTAAAATGAATTAGGAAAAAAAGTACATTTTTGTGTATTTAAAATGAATTGGGACAAAAAGTACATTTTTGTGTATTTAAAATGAATTGGGACAAAAAGTACATTTTTGTGTATTTAAAATGAATTGGGACAAAAAGTACATTTTTGTGTATTTAAAATGAAATGAATTAGGACAAAAAGTTCATTTTTGTGTATTTAGAAATGAATTAGACAAAGTACATTTTTGTGTTATAAAAATGAATTGGAGGAAAAGAATATTTTTAAATAATTAAAGAAAGAGTGCATTTTAAAACATCATTTTTGTCGCATTAGAATTGGCGAACAAAAATGTCATTTTTATCGAATATAAAATATACAATGTTGAAAACATCATTTTTGTCGCATTAGAATTGACGAACAAAAATGTCATTTTTATTGAATATAAAATATACAATGTTGAAAACATCATTTTTGTCGCATTAGAATTGGCGAACAAAAATGTCATTTTTATTGAATATAAAATATACAATGTTGAAAACATCATTTTTGTCGCATTAGAATTGGCGAGCAAAAATGTCATTTTTATTGAAAGTAAAAATATACGATGTTGAAAATATCATTTTTGTCGCATTAGAATTGGCGGACAAAAATGTTATTTTTCATAGAATAAAGGAATGAATTTTAACAAAGGGAATCGCCCAATGGTTTATATATATATATATATATATATATATATATATAATTAAAAGAAATGAGCGCGGCAGTTTGCGTTTCGATAATCGTAACTTCAAACGATTATATAGAAAGATCCGACCGTTGGATTTTCCCAAAACTGGAACCGTTAGGACCGCTTTGCGAAGAGCTTTCCAACGATATAAATTTCATCAAAATTTGACAGTTAGATTTTAAGATATGTGTAAATCAAATTTTGGTAAAAGCAGCGCCAGGGTCGCCCATTGACCCGAAACGTCGTTGATTTATTTCGAGCTATTTTTAATAAATAAAAATAGCGATAAATAGTTATAAATATATATGAAAATTTTAAATTATAATTATGCGACAATTATTTGAAAAGGCCGAGTTTAACTCATTTCAAATAATTGCACGGCGATTAAATCAAAGATGTAAGAAGACGATGGTTGAAGACCGACGATCTTCACATCGAATGGACGATGACTTCTGATACCTTGGGCTGACTTGTTCCCAGGACAGGATTGAAGTAGCAATTGTCCGGACGTGTGTGTTGGTCGTACGGATAAGCGAGCGCCTTTTTGGTGTCTCCGGTTTCGTTCAGACCCAGAACGGACTTGTAAATGGTTGCGTGTCTGATGTTGAAATTCACTTCATGTAATTAAATCGATTTCTATTAATATATGTCTGTTTGGTGGTAGAGAATTTATTCTCTACTTAACACCCTGATACGTAGTAATAATTATCGATCGCATGGCGTTGAATTGTCGATGTGGCACGCCAAGATGCAATGATCAAGGCTTTGTTGAAAAGCAGGCCTTGTGGCTGATGATCAAAGCATAGCCTGTTTAGGCATAGCTTTGTGTATAACGTGACTTCGCGAGCCTCACACCCCGGTATGAGTCAAAAACGGGATTATGACTGCAGGGAGTGCACACGTTTCTTTCTAGCTAGTGGTGTTTGGGCTTTAACACAGCCCGACATTTTACTTATGTGGATTTTGGATTGAGGTACCTCGGGTTTTTATAGGCCAGAAGTGGTCATACTATACGTTCAAAGGATCCGGGAAATGTGTGTTCAGGAATTGCCAATCCGCTACCGTTAGGTGGGGACTTGCCTTGAAGATCCAAGGGTTCACTGCGGGGGATCCTGAGGCATTTGCTAGAGTGTCTCGAATTGGAAGAGGACGATCCCTAGCCTCGATTTCATGACAGAAAACCAATTCCCAATACGACAACATTTCGGTTTTAATTGTAAACTTGTATACGGCGACATAGTAGGATGGGGTACTATGCCGTCTAGGATTGATATATTTGTATTGAAGTATTTAATACTGCTTAAACACTAATGAGAATATTAAAATATTACTTTTCACGTATTAAGCATGTTTGATCATCATAAGGGAAAACTCTATCCTCTGTGTGCGTTGCATTGTGTGATAGGACTTGAGTCTTATGATGATTTCATTTTTCAAAAGTCATTTCGCTGTTTTATACAAACTTTATAAAATTATGCACTGGCAATCCAATGGAATAAACCCGTTCCGCATTAGCGGCGTGGTCCTGAGATTTGCCATGTTGTTAGATAATTTAGTTAAGAATTCTCACACCAGTCCCATGACTGACTCGTAGTTTGTTTCACTTTTGCAAACTCGGGTGCCCTCTTTCCACACAGGCAGCCAATTGACAGGTTCAGGTGATACATTCTGATTGGAGCTTGCTTGGACGGAAGGAGAAGAAGACCTTTTCTCTAGTTTTTACTTCTGCTTGAGACATTTTTACCTTTTTAGCTTTGATGTATGTGACGGAGTTTGAGATTGTTTCTTTCCATTTGAAAACTTATTTCCCTTTTTGTCGAGACTCTTTATTTGGCTAAGTTGTATCCTATACTGCGTACTCTGATGTATTGGATATTATGATGTTGATGACATTTATTTCCGCTGCAATGGTTTATGTGTTATGATAATTATCTGAGATCTTTTTTTGTTGTAAATATGTTGTAGTCCTCAATGATTATCCTTACTTTCGGTCTACGGAAGTTTGGGGTCATCACAGTTGGTATCAGAGCGAGGTTAACCTTAGCTTTGGAATATAACATATTTAAATCAATTCGTCTAGATAGAATCCACATAATTCTAAGACGAGTAGCTCATTAGAGATAGGACTAGTAATGTCCTAGAGTGAGTACAGCAGAATAGCACATATTTATCAGTCATTACATCATCATCTTTTCATCTCGTCCTTATCTTATCTTTTCTTGAAAATTCTCATTTTTGTTGGTCTGACTCTTTCCTTGATGGTACAGACTGATTTAAATGGATACTAGAGCAAGAACAGCCCGAGGCGGAGCACGAGGTGGAGCTCGAGGCGGGGCTAGAGGAGGAGCCCAAGTAGGGGCTGGAGAGCAAGCCAGAGACGAGACCCCCATCACTCAGGAACAACATAATTCAAAGGTCGTAGCCGAACCACCTCCACCTCCACAGCCTTTCGATTTGGAGAGAATGTCAAAGAAATTCAAAAACCTTGGAGGTGTACTTTTTACGGGGCAAGAGTCTGCGATTCAGGTAGAAGCATGACTTAAAGATTGCAAAAAGATCCTAGAGGGCTTGGAACTGGAAGATCAGCGAAAGCGTTACCTGGAAGTTTGGCAATTAAAAGAGGAAGCAGGGCATTGGTGGGATACGATCAAAATCTGCAATGACGTGGCCAATATGTCTTGGGCCAGATTTAAGGAACTTTTCAATGAGAAGTATATACACCCACAAGCTAGAGAGCGCCTGCGCGAGCAGTTCGTTAACCTACGGCAAGGGAATATGATCGTTTCTGAGTATGTGAGGAAGTTTGATGAGCTTTCACGATATGCTTCTAGTTTGATTCAAGATCCGGTAGAGAAGAATAAGAAATTTATCAAGGGGCTGTCCAAGAAATATTTGAACTGAGTCACTGCCCATATCAAACTTCCTTTCAATGAAGTAGTAAAGATGGCGTGCTGCTACGAGGAAAATGACGAGTCTGGACCGCAGGATAGAGGGAAAAGTCAAAGAAACAATCAGAAGGAACAGGCTAACAAGAAATAGGAGGCGAGCAATTCTTCTACAGCTAAACCCCAAGGGAAGAAGAGGGATAGGAGCAAGGTGACCTGCTATAACTATGGCAAGATTGGACATTTTGATTACGAGTGTAGAGCACCTAAAAAGGTCAAGAGAAATGATTCAGACCCTAGTCAGAACCGTGGTCAGAGTTCCTAGAACTGTGGTCAGAATCCTCAGAATCGTGACCAGAGTTCGCAGGACAAAAGGGAATGCTACAATTGTCATCAAAAGGGGAACATTAAGGCGAACTGCCCACTGCTAAGGAATGCTCAGGTGGCACATGTTTATGAGGGAGCAGATACACTAGCTTCGACTGAGGGGCCTAATAAACCCAATGTCTTAGGAGGTACGCTTAATATTAAGAACATCCCTATTACTGTCTTATTTGATACTGGTTCTACGCAAAGCTTTATTTCTAATGATACAATTAAAAAGTTGAAATTATAACCAAGAAAACTCAAAAATTTGATTAGAGCTAATAGTCCAATAGGAGGTTCTCTTATTCTTGATCAGTATTGTAAAGTACCTGTTTCTTACTCTTGCTAACAGTTCCCCTTTGACTTGATCGTTATGAATTTCTCCGGTTATGATGTCATACTGGGGATTGATTGGCTAACAAAGTATGAGGCTGAGTTAAATTGTGCGGAGAGGATCATCAAAGTTAAAACTAAGCTTGGAAATATTACTATCCCGTGCCATGGCTCAGCCACCAATAGGAAAACATTCTAGTCTTCTCTAGAAGTTACCCCTACTTCTATTGAGGATATCCATGTCGTCAAGGATTACGCTGATGTATTTAAAGAAGTTGAGGGCTTACCTCCGCATAGAGAAATCAACTTCCGAATTAATTTAGATCCGAATGCAAGGCCTGTCGTACATCCCATTCAGAGAATGTCGCCAAAAGAAAGAGAGGAGCAGAAAAATCAAACTAAGCAGCTTTTGTGGAAGGGTCTGATCAGGCCCAGCTTCTCAGAATGGGGAGCAGCTGTGGTGTTCGTCCCAAAATCAAATGGTACTCTCAGGCTATGTGTAGACTACCGTGATCTCAACAAACAAACTCTGAAAAACAAATACCCACTGCCTCGTATAGATGACTTACTAGACCGCTTGCATGGAGCGCGAGTATTTTCTAGGATGGACCTAGCTACATTCTTCCATCAACTTCGCATTGCAGAGGAGTGTGTGCCTTTAACTGCTTTCAGAGGCCCGGACATCTTTTATGAATGGCTAGTGATGCCCTTCGGTCTATGTAATGCTCCAGCATATTTTGTTGATTTGATGAATAGAGTATTCAAAGATGTTTTAAAATAAATTTGTGCTCGTGTTCATCGATGACATCCTCATCTTTTCTAAATCCACTGCTGAGCACGAACAGCATCTGAGAGTGGTCTTAGAGATTTTGCGAAGAAATGTGCTGAAAGCATAATTTTCTAAATGCATGTTCTGGCAAGAAGAGGTGAAATTCCTCGGGCATGTTGTATCAAAGGAAGGCATCTCAGTAGATCCAGGGAAGATCTCAGCCATCCAAGAATGGAAGCAGCCTAGAACTCCCACGAAGGTCAGAAGTTTCTTGGGACTGGCTGGCTATTATCGGAAATTTGTCAAAGATTTTTCAAAGGTAGCCTGCCCATTGCCAAATCTGACCAAGAAACATACAAAATTCAAGTGGACACCGGAATGCGAGACAGCTTTCCAAGAGCTAAAGAAGAGGTTGACCAATGCTCCTGTGTTGACCATCATAGATGGCAATCAGGATTTGAAGGTCTGGACCGACGCTTCTAAGCAAGGTTGTTTCTTTTATAAATTAACATGTCAGAGATAACATTTTTCCTTTAATGACAAATCTCATTTTAACATGTTGTCCCTTATTTATTTAAGGTATTGGTGCGGTGCTGATGCAAAGAGGCAGAGTAGTCGCATATGCTAGCTGCCAACCGAAACCGCATGAGAAGAATTACGTCACGCATGATCTTGAGCTAATAGCCATTATGTTTGCTCTTAAAATATGGAGGCATTATCTTTTGGGTGAGAAGTTTGAAATTTACACGGATCACAAGTCCTTGAAACACCTTTTTACCCAAAAAGATTTGAATATGATGTAGCAACGCTGGGTTGAATTTCTTACATCATATGACCTGGATATCCTATATACTCCGGGAAAGGCCAACGTTGTAGCTGATGCGCTCAGTAGAAAGAATGCAAAATGCAACAATCTCATTATCGCCAATCTCATTATCACTCCTACTCTGATTGATAAAATTTATTCTCTTCAGAAGAATGATAAATTTATTCAGAAGCTTTGTGAGCGAGTTCGCAAGGGTAAGGCCTCAAGTTTCCAGATTGACAATAATGGGACCCTTGGATTACAAGGGCGAATTTGTGTGCCAGACATTGCTGAGCTAAAAAGAGAAGTGATGGATGAGTGCCACAAATCTAAAATCAGCGTCCATCCAGGTGTAAACAAAATGTACCATGATCTTAAGTGCGCCTTTTGGTGGAAATCGATGAAGAGAGATATTTCTATTTATGTTGCTAGATGTACCACTTGTCAGCAAGTTAAAAGTGATCAACAGAAACTGGCAGGTTTGTTGCAAACACTAGGAGTTCCAGGTTGGAAGTGGGAGGAAATTTCTATGGACTTTATAGATGGCTTGCCCCGAAGCACAAAAGGCAACAATAGCATATGGGTGATTGTCGACCGCTTAACAAAGTCTGCCCATTTCAACCCTGTTCGGTCCAATAGAACAGCTCGTAGTTTGGCACAACTTTATCTTAAAGATATAGCCAGACTACATGGGGTTCCCAAAAGCATTGTCAGTGATCGGGATCCATTATTTACCAGCAAATTCTGGGAAGCTTTTCAAGAAGAGCTTGGGATCAAGTTGAATCTGAGCTCTGCCTATCACCCTCAGACAGATGGCCAGACTGAGAGGGTGAATCGTGTTTTGGAAGACTTGTTGCGAGCTTGCATTCTTGATTATGGCGGTTCATGGGAGGACCACTTGCACTTGGTGGAGTTCTCCTATAATAATGGCTACCGAGCAAGCTTGGGAATGTCACCGTTTGAATTACTTTATGGCAGGCCGTGCAGATCTCCGGCATGTTGGGTGGAGTCAGGCAATCGACTAGTCTTGGGCCCCGACATGGTGCGTGAAGCATCGGATAAGGTTGACTTGATTAAGAAGTGTTTGTTGACTGCTCAGAGCCGACAGAAGAGCTATGCAGACCAGCGAAGAAGAAATATAGAATTCTCTGTGGGTGATTGAGTATACCTGAAGGTTTCTCCTTTGAGAGGCGTGATTCATTTTGGGATGATAGGAGAGTTGGCACCGAGATTCATTGGTCCATTTCCTATTCTCGAAAGGATTGGTACTCTCGCTTATAGAGTGCAGTTGCCCGACTGGTTGCCAAGGGTGCATGATGTATTTCATGTGTCTCAATTCCGCAAGCATGTGCATGATCCAGATCTGATAGAGGACAAATTAAATCAACAGGTCCTAGATATTGCTCCAAATCTGATAGTGAGGAAGGACCCGATTAAGATCATTGGAAAAGAAACAAAAATTCTGAGGAACAAGAGGATCAACCTAGTCAAGGTTCAATGGAGTGAGGATCCTAGAGACTGTACTTGGGAGACAGAAGATAACATCAAAAAGGCTTACCCCAAGTGCAGAGTGGATATCTCCGAGTAACTCTTGTAATGAGGTACGTTTATACCAATTTACATTTTCCACCTTGTTTCCTACTTTACTTTGTTTCCTTTAAGAGGACGAAAATTCTTAAGTGGGGGAGATTGTAACGACCTAGAAAATCCGAACCGATTTAAAAATTTTATTTTAAATTATTTGGTGGAAAAATGTGGCAGAAATTAAAAAATTTCATTTTTAAATAATATTAAAGCCAGTGAAAATAGTCAATTTTCAAACGATCTCTGTTTTCGATGAAAACACTTTTGTTGGAACCGGAATGTTGAATTATTGCTAGGTTTCAATTTTTCGAATTAATATGTGAGCGTGGCGAAAGAAAATGTGTTTTGTCAATTTCAGTCAAATTTAATCGACTGAAAAATAGCCATTTTTCAAACAGTCTCAGAATTCGACGAAATTAATTTTGTTAGAACCATATCGTCATTACAAAGAAAAATATTTTTTTTTTGGATTTTTCTGAGTCCGTATGTGGCCCCTGTGAATTTATTTATGCAGACAAATTAAATTAATAAAGAAAAAAAATATTAAATTAAATAATACAGGCCACAGACAGCCGTTTGGGCTGACGGGACCTGTCCCATTGGATCCGGAATATGGGCTATTGGCTAGGGTCACTTTCTGCTGGATTGAAATTGAACCGGTTTGAAAGTTATGGATTTAATTGTAAAAATACATTAAATAATTTTATAAATATAGGATTTTAAAACCCTAAGACACTATTCATTCTCTCTGCCGCCGCCACCCCCAAAATCCATGGCCGAATTGTCCTAGCTTCTCCTCCTAATTTCTCCTTCATCTCTTCGAATTAGAACCCACTCTTTATACCAAATCAAAGCCCTTTCTTTCCTTTTTAATTTCATACGAGTTGATCGTCCCCTCGTCGCCTGAAATCAGAGGACCAAGCCCTCAAAGACCGCCGCGTTTCACCGCCGTGGGCCCCCAAAGCTCGACCGAGCTCAGCCAACCCCCCCCCCCACCGTGTGCGCCGCCCTGAGCCGAACCACCCTGCACCCTCTGATCATCCCGAAGCCCCACTTTTGTTCGATAATTCCTGGCCTAGAATCGAACAGAAGGAAGAACTAACGGTCGATACTTTAGTTGAGGAAGAAAGGTTATCTTCTTAATTTATTAATTAATTAATTTAAATTGTTTTAAAACTTCATTTAACCATAACTGATTCGTTTCAACTCAGAATGTGACAATTTCGAAAGCGTTGGAATCGTAACAGCGAATATGACGTGTTGAGACTGAAACGGGACCATTCTAAACAGTTTGAATTTTGGCCAAAATCTGCAATGACTATGAGATTTCTAGATTTTAATCATTAAATAATTTAATTATGGTTGTTATGTGAAACATTGTATGATATTTCTGATTTGTGATTGGTGATTGTTGTACGGTTGAATTATATTCGTTGTGATATCATGATATAGTATGTCAGTTTAGATCTATGAAATTCTGATGTAATCTCTATAAAGTTCTCATCTTTATTGGTTTTATTTTTATTTGATTTCTATTTTTAATTTTATCTCTTTATAGGAATATAAAAATTG
This sequence comes from Allium sativum, assembly GCA_030737875.1. Classification (NCBI taxonomy): domain Eukaryota; kingdom Viridiplantae; phylum Streptophyta; class Magnoliopsida; order Asparagales; family Amaryllidaceae; genus Allium; species Allium sativum. The sequence continues at coordinate 941,992,486 of CM060910.1, read as the reverse complement.
AATCTTGTTTGTTTAACAAACAAAAATGAAATTTTGAATCTTTATTTTGTTTTTACAAAATAAAATGAAAAATTGAATCTTTGTTTGTTCAACAACAAGAATGAAATGTTAAATCTTTATTTTTGGGTTCACAACATAAAAGTTGAGTTTTTGTTTTGATTAGCAAAATGAAAGAAAGGTAAATTTTTATTTGTAAAATAATAACATAAGTTAATTTCTATTTTGATTTGCAAAATAAAACAAAATTTGAATCTCTATTTTTGATTTGCAAAATAATAACAAAGGTAGAATCTTTATTTTGATTTACAAAAAAAAAAGTTGAAGCTTTATTTTTGTTTTGTAAAAAAAAACAAAAGTTGAATCTTTATTTTTGATTTGCAAATAGAACAAAAGTTGAATCTTTATTTTGTTCGTGATTTATGAAATAAAGAAAGTTTAAATCTTTTGAATTTTAATTAAAAGATAAATTAACGTTAGATATTTTATTTGATTTACAAATAAAGATTTGATATTTATTTGATTTACAAAAAAATAAAGATGAGACCTTTTATTGTGATTCATCAAATTTATACACCAAATCATCTATTGTGTTGCATTTGTGGATATTGAAATGATGATGTTGGATAAATAGAAATGGTTAGACCAAAAACCATATTATTATATTTGTGGATATTGAAATGACGATGTTGCGTAAATAGAAATGGTTAGACAAAAACCATTATTTTTGGTTATCATACTTTGACACCAAATTGAGTTGAGTTGGATAGGAAATACCTCCTATAGGAAGATGTGCATTAAGGAGGCAAATAGAAAATTTACATTTTTCCAATGTTATAAAGAGAAATAGGAAATTTACATTTTTCCAACGTAATGTAGATAATTAGAAAATTTACATCTTTCTAATGTAATAAAGAAAATTAGAGAATTTACATTTTTTTCTTTATTGTAAAATATAAGATTTACATTTTTCTATGTAAAGATATAAAATTTACATTTTTCTATGTTAAAATATAAGATTTACATTTATCTATGTAAAGATATAAAATTTACATTTTTCTATGTTAAAATATAAGATTTACATGTAGAGATATAAAATTTACATTTTTCTATGTTAAAATATAAGATTTACATGTAGAGATATTAAATTTACATTTTTCTATGTTAAAATATAAGATTTACATTTTCCCTATTTGAAGATGAAAGATTTACATTTTTTCTATGTAACAATGAAAGGTTCACATTTTTCAATGTAAAAGAATTTACATTTTTCATTGAAAAAGAAAAGAGATAAAATATTTATATTTTATAAAAACATACAAAGTACATCTTTATGTTAAAAAAAATGAATTACATTAAAAAGTACATTTTTGTGTATTTAAAATGAATTATGACAAATAGTACATTTATGTGTATTTAAAATGAATTGGGACAAAAAAGTACATTTTTGTGTATTTAAAATGAATTGGGACAAAAAAGTACATTTTTGTGTATTTAAAATGAATTGGGACAAAAGGTACATTTTTGTGTATTTAAAATGAATTGGGACAAAAAAGTACATTTTTGTGTATTTAAAATGAATTTGGACAAAAAGTACATTTTTGTGTATTTAAAATGAATTGGGACAAAAAGTACATTTTTGTGTATTTAAAATGAATTAGGACAAAAAGTACATTTTTGTGTATTTAGAAATGAATTAGACAAAGTACATTTTTATGTTATAAAAATGAATTGGAGGAAAAGAATATTTTTATATAATTAAAGAAAGAGTGCATTTTAAAACATCATTTTTGTCGCATTAGAATTGGTGAAAAAAAATGTCATTTTTATTGAATATAAAATATACAATGTTGAAAACATCATTTTTGTCGCATTAGAATTGGCGAACAAAAATGTCATTTTTATCGAATATAAAATAAACAATGTTGAAAACATCATTTTTGTCGCACTAGAATTGGCGAACAAAAATGTCATTTTTATTGAATATAAAATATACAATGTTGAAAATATCATTTTTGTCGCATTAGAATTGGCGAACAAAAATGTCATTTATATTGAATATAAAATATACAATGTTTAAAACATCATTTTTATCGCATTAGAATTGGCGAACAAAAATGTCATTTTTATTGAAAGTAAAAATATACGATGTTGAAAATATCATTTTTGTCGCATTAGAATTGGCGAACAAAAATGTTATTTTTCATAGAATAAAGGAATGAATTTTAATGAAGGGAATTTCCCAATGGTTTATATATAAATATAAATATAAAATTAAATGAAACGAGCGCGGCAGTTCGCGTATCGACAATCGTAACTTCAAACGATTATATAGAAAGATCTGACCATTGAATTTTCCCAAAACTGGAACCGTTAGGACCGCTTTGGGAAGAGCTTTCCAACGATATAAATTTCATCAAAATTTGACGGTTAGATTTTAAGATATGTGTAAATCAAATTTTGGTAAAAGCAGCGCCAGGGTCGCCCATTGACCCGAAACGTCGTTGATTTATTTCGAGCTATTTTTAATAAATAAAAATAGCGATAAATAGTTATAAATATATATATGAAATGTTTTAAATTATAATTATGCGACAATTATTTGAAAAGGCCGAGTTTAACTCATTTCAAATAATTGCACGGCGATTAAATCAAAGATGTAAGAAGACGACGGTTGAAGACCGGCGATCTTCACATCGAATGGACGATGTCTTCTGATACCTTGGACTGACTTGCTCCCAGGACAGGGTTGAAGCAGTAATTGTCCGGACGTGTGTGTTGGTCGTGCAGATAAGCGAGCGCCTTTTTGGTGTCTCTGGTTTCGTTCAGACCTAGAACGGACTTGTAAATGGTTGCGTGTCTGGCGTTGAAATTCACTTCATGTAATTAAATCGATTTCTATTAATATATGTCTGTTTGGTGGTAGAGAATTTATTCTCTACTTAACACCCTGATACATAGTAATAGTTATCGATCGCATGGCGTTGAATTGTCGAAGTGGCACGCCAAGATTCAATGATCAAGGCTTTGTTGAAAAGCAGGCCTTGTGGATAATGATCAAAGCATAGCCTGTTTAGGCATAGCTTTGTGTATAACGTGACTTCGCATGCTCACACCCCGGTATGAGTCAAAAACGGGATTAGGACTGCAGAGAGTGCACACAATTCTTTCTAGCTAGTGGTGTTTGGGCTTTAACACGGCCCGGCATTTTACTTATTTGGATTTTGGATTGAGGTACCTCGGGTTTTTATAGGCCGGAAGTGGTCATACTATAGGTTCAAAGGAACCGGGAAACGTGTGTTCAGGAATTGCCAATCCACTACCGTTAGGTGGGGACCGACCCTGAAGATCCAAGGGTTCACTGCGGGGGATCCTGAGGCATTTGCTAGAGTGTCTCGAATCGAAAGAGGACGATCCCTAGCCTCGATTTCATGATAGAAAACCAATTCCCAATACAACAACATTTCGGTTTTGATTGTAAACTTATATACGGCGACATAGTAGGATGGGGTACTATGTCGTCTAGGATTGATATATTTATATTGAAGTATTTTAATACTGCTTAAACACAAATAATAATATTAAAATATTACTTTTCACGTATTAAGCATGTTTGATCATCATAAGGGAAACTCTATCCTCCTGTGTGCGTTGTATTGTGTGATAGGACTTGAGTCTTATGATGATTTCATTTTTCAAAAGTCATTTCGCTGTTTTATACAAACTTTATAAAATTATGCACTGGCAATCCAATGGAATAAACCCTTTCCGCATTAGCGGCGTGGTCCTGAGATTTGCCATGTTGTTAGATAATTTAGTTAAGAATTCTCATACCTGTCCCATGACCGACTCGTAGTTTGTTTCACTTTTGCAAACTCGGGTGCCCTCTTTCCACACGGGCAGCCAATTGACAGGTTCAGGTGATACATTCTGATTGGAGCTTGCTTGGACGGTAGGAGAAGAAGACCTTTTCCCTAGTTTTTACTTCTGCTTGAGACATTTTACCTTTTTAGCTTTGATGTATGTGACGGAGTTTGAGATTGTTTCTTTCCATTTGAAAACTTATTTCCCTTTTTGTTGAGACTCTTTATTTAGCTAAGTTGTATCCTGTACTGCGTACTCTGATGTATTGGATATTATGATGCTGATGACATTTATTTCCGCTGCAATGGTTTATGTGTTATAATAATTATCTGAGATCTATTTTTGTTGTAAATATGTTGTAGTCCTCAATGATTATCCTTACTTTCGGTCTACGGAAGATTGGGGTCATCACAACTCACATCTGCTAAACGATGAAGGAGGAGGTGTTTGCTATTGAATCGAAGGTGGGGGTGGAAAATGGCGGCGCCGGTCAGTAGGGGGCTCGCTAGAGCGTCGGTGGTGGGCCGCTGGGGCGTTGGAGGAGGTCGGAGGTTGGTGCTTCAGGCGACGGTGGTAGAAATAGGGGTGGCAGAGGGTTTTCTTGTGGGGTTTGTGGCTTCTCAGCAGAGGAGAGGGAGGAGGCATCAAAGCGAGAGGGAAGGGGCTTGGCCGGAGGTCGGTGGTGGGGTGGTGCAGGTCGCCGTCGGGGCTGAGGTGGTGGGTGCGCTCTCGATCGATTAGGGATTTCATTTTTTTTATTTCTATTATCGATAAAATTGACGGGGAAGGGGGGTTAAGGCGTTGACCTTAGTGGAAAGAAAATGGGCTTGGGCCCATTTATTTATATTTTATTATTTTAAATTCCCTAAAAACAACTTTTTATTTCGACCTCCAAACGAGACCCACCGACTGTCGTCCACAGCTATTAACCCCCATTCCGAACGCAATGGGATACGTCCCTTAAGCCAATTCGCTTGTTTCGATCAGTTTTCGTTTAGATTAAAATATAAATCTATATATATTCAATTCAAACTTACATTTTAATTTACCGGGGCCACATACTAACTCTAAAGATCCCCAAAAAATTATTTCTAGCTTCGTATTGACAATACGGTCCTAACAAAACTAATTTCGTCAAATTATGAGACCGTTTGAAAAATGGCTATTTTCTGGTCGATCGAAATTGACTGAAACTGTTAAAAACACGTTTTACTTCGCCACGCTCACATATTGATTCAGAAAATTATGAACTTTAGGATCTAGCAATAATTCTACATCCCGGATCCAACAAAAGTTGTTTTGTCGAAAACCGAGGTCATTTGCAAAATTTCCATTTTTAAGGGCCGAAATTCCATAGCGACTATTCTAAAATTTCAACTGGGCATAACTTTTTAGCCCCGCTATGAAATTTCAATTTTTCGGATTCGTTGGAAAGATATTTTCAAATAGATTCTAATATTTTTGGTTTTACTAAAATCCGATTTATTTTGAATCCTGTACATCCACTCGAAATTTGAAATCGAATTTTCGAACTACCGCGCCATTTTCAATTCCTTTTATAATTAAAATAAAATATTTATATTCTAACGACGATTCAAATAAATATATACACTCTAATTCTATTCAGAATAAATTTATCGTCGTTATTATTTAAAATAATTCATTTTAAATACTCAAAATTCGTTAAAATTGCAAAAATAAAATATTTAAATTGGCTCAGATTTTTGGGTTATTACAATCTCCCCCACTTAAAACTTTTCGTCCCCGAAAAGGAACGAAGCTGAAAGTTGTTTTACAAATCAACTCAATATTCATTATTTTCGTTATGGCTTAAGTCCTTCAACTTTTCAGTTTCTAAGAACTTCTCAAATTTTTCAAAAATTTGGCTAATACCCTAAATTTTCGAAAAATTTCGCCGTAACCTCCCCTACACGGGAGCACCGGGAAAATCCCGAAATTGCCATACAGGCCTCTCCAATCCAAAAAGAAAAAGAAACATCCAAGCGGCTCATAAAATCACCAAATACCCCAAGAAATACAATAAACGTGTACCTATTTGTTGGGCAAATAATTTTATTCTTTTTCTCTAGTCTCCTTGCTATGACCTGTTCACACATATATATGTACATGCATGCATTTCCAAACAGTTTTAAACTCAGTCCATTATTTGATACAATTTGGCTAAATGGTTCAAATTTTAATTAATCAACCAATAATCAAACAACATAATCAGCAATCAATTAGTTGATTAGCTTTTCAATCACATAACTTTAATAAATAGCCAAAAATCAGATTTTTGATGCCAAATCACAACAATAAGCCCTATCTAGCTTTGGTTCTCACACCAGTCAATTGGAATCATTTAGAAATCCCACTTTCGAAACACGAAAATAAATTCTGATGATGACGCGTCAATCATCAGAATCATGTCCGAGCGACTAGAGTGTGATTCTGTATCTATACAGTATATTGAAACTTCGAATACACGTGGATCAGATGTATACGTAAAAATTTTATATACTGGATTGTCCAAATTCAATATAAAATAAATAATCAAATACAAATAATAGATTTAAATTTTCAAAACAAAATTTATTTTCATTTTAAAAATATACTCTTCACACTCGTTCTAGGATACTACTGATCCCATCTCTAACGAGTCATTCCCATTGGATATTACTAATCCAATCTCTGATGAATTCTTTCGTATGGTTCTAATGTGTCTTGTTCTCGAGCTTTGTAATCCAAAGCTCTGATACCCGCTGAAACAACCTGAACTTCCCCGCGAAGGAAAGCCCGGATTGAGTTGAGAACAAGACGAATCAGAACGCAAACAGAAGAACATTTCATTGTTAATTACAACAATTCCATCAAAATACAAGAATATATAGAGTATGAATAAATACTATACATTTAATATACATCAGAAAAATATCAGAGATTACAATTTACAATGCAGCGGAAAATAATACAAAACACAATTGAAAAGAATATACGGATACAGAGCTTTCCGAATATCATTCCAGCTATAAACCGGGATCCTGTGAATACAAATCTGCAAAACCAAAACTACTAGCTGCCTGTGTGGAAATAGGGGCACCCAGAGTTTAGGTTAAAACAATAAACTCCAGGTCAGTCATGGGACTGGTGTGAGAACTAAAACAGTTATTAATCTTTATTTCAAGGTTAGGTAAATCAAGGGACCACGCCGTATAACACGGAACGGGTTTCCTCCCAAGAATACCAGTGCATAAAACAACGAAAAAATGCTAAATAAAGAACAATGAAGCTATTATAAGGCCCAGGTCCCATCACACAATGCAACACAAGCCGGAGGATAGGGTTTAACCTTATAATAGCCAAAGAATACTTGATACGCTAAATTTCATCTTTTATTATTACTATAAGTGCATAGTGTCAAAACAATTTCAATCATAGACGGCATAAGTGCCCTATACCACTATGTCGCCATACTAGGCTCTCCAATCAAAACCATAAAGTCACGTATTGGAAGTTGGATTTCCATCTGTGAACCGAGGCAAGGGATCGTCCTCACCGCTTCGAGACAATCTAGCCTACCATGCCTCAGGAACAGCCGCAACTGCACCTTGGATCCTCAGGGACAGTTCATACGGAGTGGATTAAACTTAAACCCTGAACATGTGTTTCCCTACCCTATGGGGCGTAAATGAGCCAACAAATGACATCATCGGTCCCGGATCGACCGATATAACTTAGGCGCCTCGCATTCCAACAATCACATAAGTCAAACTCGTTAGGGCATGTAAAACCACTGATGCCACTTCTAGCTAGAAGGAAACGCATGCCCTCCCTGACGTCCTCTCCCGTTTTTGGATCACACCGGGTGTGAGGCTTGCGAATTAACGCTACACAAAGGGATGCCACAAAGGCCATGCTTTGATCATCAACCACAAGACTATGCTTTTCAACAAAAGCCTTGATCATTTGCCACTTAGGCATGCCACACAAGCAATTCATGCCATGCGATTGATATCCATTAATATACAACCTCTGAGCTCGTATGTCTCAGAGAAGGGCGTTAAGCAAGAGAATAAATTCTCCGCCGCCAAACAGATATATATTTAATAGAAATCAATCATACATAATAAAATCCAATGTCAGACACATAGTCCATTTACATGTTCGTTCTTGGTCTGAACGAAACCGGAGGAACCTTATTCCTCGCATATCCATCGATCTCCAAGTACATCTGGACGATCACCAACTAATTCTCTCCTCTTGGGTGTACAACCCAATCAAGATCATTAGCAATCATCCAAACGATGTGAAGACCTTCGTTCTTCAACCACCGTCTTCATCTTCGACTTATCATCAAATCAGTTATTCAGAATGGATATAAACCCGGCCTTTCCGAATAACCCGCGTATATAACAAACAAATGTTACACAAACACAACATACGCCTCATTCCAATTCAGAATATTCAAATATTCACATTCTTAGGAAAAGGTTCCCATTAATTTTATCAATGATAAATTCTTCTAAATTTATTCTTTAATCTTCCTTTGGATATCATTTCAAACCATGTTAAGGTTTTTCCAAACTAGTCGGGATTAGCGAACCACACCGAAGTAATCATTTATTTTATTTCTCAATCCCAATCTATTCATCCTATGGAGCAAAATTGGTAATACTTCATATCTAACACCACGGTGTTATTGTTAAATATTAATTACCATTTCACGTTCAAATCTAATTAAAGATTTAACTATCGCTTGGAGAAAAACTGGTGATACTCCACTCTCGATCACTTTAATCTAATGAAAGATTCATTAAAACTCCACTTAGTTTTAATCTTCCCAAAAATCAATATCCTGTCTTTAACTGGGTTTAAGAACCAATGTCATCTAAATCACGGTTCACGATAAACCCAAAATCACTTTCCATTGTTAATTGAGTTAAATAACAGGTGTTATTCAAAACACCGCTCCTCAAAAACCAATTTAAATTTAATTCCAATAAAATACTAATTAACTGGACAATTTCACTAAATCTTAATTAAAAGATTTATTCTTTTCTAAACTGGGTTCAAGAATAGTGTTATTTAAGACACCATTCACGACGAACCCAAAATCCCATTTGATATTAAATACAAGGCTCTGAATAGACAATATATCGGCTTATATTCAATATCGAATTCCGAAACCAACAAATATCGTATTGGAAATAACGATATAAATATATCTTTCAAATTTCCGCAACCATATCTGTATAATCATGAAATCCAACATCGAAATATTCTGAAGATAATTTCGTTTCAAATCCATTCCAATTCGTATATTGGAAATTCTGATTATTTTTAAAACCACTTCAAATCCAATTTATTTAAGCAAAAACATTGGATTATAATTCTAGTTCATAACTAGTTCATTTCGATAAAAAAAATATTTTTATCCTTTTAAATAGGGGATTTTTCACCCCAATTCTTTCTAAATAATTTTTTATGATTTTACACAAATTATTGATATTTTTAATCATTTTATCAAGGCTCGTACAGTCGATTTCCAGTAACGGTCGTCGAACTGCACTTACAGTGACCTTTTCCAAATTTGATTTGGATATAATTCCAAATCCAACCGTTGGATTTCAATTTTCTAATATTCACGGGAAAGCACTTTTCGATACGAACCCAATGGTTCCGGCTTCAGGAGAATTCGACAGTCGGATCTCCCGTAACGTCAATTCGAAGTCAATGGTCGAAATTCGCGAACTACCGCGGCGCGGCGCGTTTTTTCAGGCCATTATATATATATAATATATATTTCATCGATTTCAATTCTAAACGTATTTTGTAAATCGTTTCAAATTCGTTTTAGAAACAATTTCAACTTCATATTCAATTTTAGATCAAAATTGATTATTCCATATCATTAATATATAAATGATAATATTTTCAAAACGTTATATTTTGAAATCACTTTCTTTTCTATATTCATTATAAAAATGAATATAATCGATATAAATATCCTTCGCGTCAAAATGGAGCAAATCTAATCAACACGGCTTTATATATTTCAATAACTTCGTTATAAAATTCAACAATTGAATATTTTCTTCAACACATGAATATATATTTTATTCAAAACATGAATATTTATTAATTCTTACTTACAATAAAAATGTGAATTTTATTGTATAAATATTTTATCCAACACATGAATATTTATTAATTCTTACTTACAATAAAAATGTGAATTTTATTGTATAAATATTTTTTTCAACACATGAATATTTTCAATGCACGAGTATTGTCAACACATCACTATTTCTGTTTATTCAACACATGAATATGATTTATTTTCTAAATTGGAATGAGACCCACTCAATTACCATATAACGTTATTTATATGGATTCTATACAACACATGTATATAATAGCAATGATAAATAATCAACCTTCATCCAGAGTGCACCACACAACTGTTTGTCAACCTATCGATTAACATACGACTAAATAATTGGGATTAGTGTACGCCAAATATCATCCCAACACCCGTGTGGGGTTTCAAATCAACAAACACTGAATATTATTTGTGTAGTTGGGCGATGTGTAAAATTTATCGTCCCAATCAATATCCTTAAAATGGGTGTACATAAACAAATCGTTCGATTTGTAAATGAATATTTATTTATTCACATTCACGTTAAATTTATATTTTTAACGATAAATAATTTATTTCAACACATGAATATATTTCCATTCATTCCACATCACAATCAATTTTCACCACACAACAAAATTAAACAAGTCGTCCATGGTCTGTGGACGACGGGTGTCGGGTGCTGCTAAGCACCGTCTGCATTCCAGTATATATTTTTAACTAGAAAACAAGAATTAAAGTGAGAAGTTCTCACCGAGAGGCTAAACTAAATGCTGCGATTCTTCATATGTAGAAAATCTTTGTCATGCTCGCCTTTTGTCAATTTCGTCGTCCGTATTCGCTACATATATAAAAATCACATTTTTATTTCAACGCTATTAGAATCATATTTTTGTTTCAACGCTAGATATATAATAAAAAATTATATTTTTATTTCGCTACATATATAAAAATCATATTTTTATATTCTCCATTGTATAAAAAATCTATTTTTAATCCGCTACTCCTATAAAAATCGAATATTTATTCTCACTACTTCATGATAAAAATAAAGTTCGTATTTTTATTTCACTTCATATACTGTAAAGATTATATTTTTATTTCACTTCTCATATAATAAAAGTTATATTTTATTATGCTACTTATATAAAAATTATATTTTTATTACTCTACATCATTAAAAATCATATTTTTACCTATTTATTATATATAAAAGTCATGCTTTTACATCGTTAAAAACCATATTTTTATGTCGTTATTATATATATAAAAATCGTATTTTTTTATATCGCTAACTTCCTAATAAAAATCATATCTTTATTTCTCTAACCTCATGATAAAAATTATATCTTTATATTTCTAAATTCCTAATAAATAAAGTTCATATTTTTATAACACCACTTATATGGTAAAAATCATATGTTTATCCCACTAACTTCACAACAAAAACCAAAACTTTATTCGCTCTTTACATATATAAAAATCGAATCTTTCCCACTGTTATTTTATAAAAATAAAACTAAATTAACTATAAAAAGACTCACATCTGCTAAACGATGAAGAAGGAGGTGTTTGCTGTTGAATCGAAGGTGGGGGTGGAAAATGGCGGCACCGGTAAGTATGGGGGCTCGCCAGAGCATCGGTGGTGGGCCACTGGGGCATTGGAGGTGGTCGGGGGTGGTGCTTCAGGCAACGGTGGTGGAAATAGGGGTGTCGGCTGGTTTTCTTGTGGGGTTTGGGGCTTCTCAGAAGAGGAGAGGAAGGAGGCATCAAAGCGAGAGGGAGGGGGCTTGGCCGGAGGACGGTGGTGGAGGTCGCCGTCGGGGATGAGGTGGTAGGCGCGCTCTCGATCGATTAGGGATTTCAATTTTTCTTTTTTTTCTATTATCGATTAAAGTGACGGGGAAGGGGGGTTAAGGCATTGACCTTAGTGGAAAGAAAATGGGCTTGGGCCCATTTATTTATATTTTATTATTTTAAATTCCCTAAAAGCAACTTTTTATTTCGACCTCCAAACGAGACCCATTGACTGTCGTCCACAATTATTTACCCCCATTCCGAACGCAATGGGATATGTCCCGTAAGACAATTCGCTTGTTTCGATCAGTTTTCGTTTAGATTGAAATATAAATCTATATATATTCAATTCAAACTTACATTTTAATTTATCGGGGCCACATACTAACTCTAAAAATTCCCGAAAAATTATTTCTAGCTTCGTATTGACGATACGATCCTCACAAAACTAATTTGGTCAAATTCTGAGACCGTTTGAAAAATGGCTATTTTCTGGTCGATCGAAATTGACTGAAACTATTAAAACATGTTTTACTTCGCCACGCTCACATATTGATTCAGAAAATTATGAACTTTGGGATCTAGCAATAATTCTACATCCCGGATCCAACAAAAGTGGTTTCGTCGAAAACCGAGGTCGTTTGCAAAATTTCCATTTTTAAGGGCCAAAATTCCACATCGGCTATTCTGAAATTTCAACTGGGCATAACCTTTTATCCCCCTATGAAATTTCAATTTTTCGGATTCGTTGGAAAGATATTTTCAAATAGATTCTAATATTTTTGGTTTCACTAAAATCCGGTTTATTTTGTATCCTGTACATCCACTTGAAATTTGAAATCGAATTTTCAAACTACCGCGCCATTTTCAATTCTATTTATAATTAAAATAAAATATTTATATTCTAACGACGATTCAAATAAATATATACGTTCTAATTCTATTCAAAATAAATTTCTTGTCGTTATTATTTAAAATAATTCATTTTAAATACTAAAAATTCACTAAAATTGCCAAAATAAAAATTTTAAATTGGCTCGGATTTCCGGGTTATTACATAGATTCACCAACTTGGACAGACACCCTCAGAATCTGGGTATGAATATGTTTTAACATTTCTAACAGTGTCCGTCCATTCATGGGATTTCGTATACAATATCCAACGAATAACTTTATTCAAATCTCATTTCCTTTTTTATTCAAACTTCCCATATCATACTTACAATTTAAATAAATTCATACCGTACAATTTAACTCTTTTAAAATCTTTTAATGTATTTAACAAATCCTTTTTCCAATATTTAAACAATAGTTCATGGTATATAATCTTCAAGTTCTAATCATTTTCAAAGAAATGGTAGAACAACGTTAAAAGCATTACGGAAAGCGCTGAGAAATGGCGATTTAACCAAATTGATCTAAAATAATTCCAAATTCACATATTTTAACTCAAAATGTTTTTAAATAATAAAATATGATTTATCATAATTTTATGGATTTATAAATAACTTTTATAGGCTCATTTTATTTGATTTTTTCCATTACGGTCATCGAACTACATATATAGCGATCTTTTTAAATTATAATTTAAACATAACTAGAAAACCGTATGTTAGAATTTGAAAATTCCTTTTCTATACAAAAACCATCAATAATATAAATCCATCGTTCTTCATTTCAAGTCAATTCGATTCAAAACGTTCAAGTTATACCTATTTGAAATTTAAATCGATATTTACGAACTGCTGTTACACGACGCATTCGATTCATGTTATATAACGAATTTAATAAATCATTTAAATCTTTTTTTGAAATAGTTTTATATTTCCATAACTTAGATTAAATTTATATCCTAAATCTCTTTTCCCAAAATAATATTATATTTCCATTCCTAATCCAAAATAACTTTATCTCAAAAACCCATTATTTAATTTAGTCCAAAATCATTTCACAATTCCGAACCTTCATTTCAAATGAAATAGAGATCTTTATACTTTTCAAACCTCGTTCCATTACTTGTTAATAATAGTTAAAATTATTTGCATCAAAACCAATATTGAATACATATTTGAATCTCTTCCCGATTGAATTTCAAAACTAAATTTAAATATAAATAAACCATGAGGAATGGGAATTATTTCCATAACCCTTTTGTTCAAAATTTAAAATTGATATTCATGAATGGTCACTACACGAAATTAATTAATTTAAATTCCAATTTATTTCTAAACTAAAAATAGTTTCAAATTTAAATTTCAAATTATATTTTGAATTAACCATCCCGTCCGTTGGATTAGTTAGGGATAGCCTGGAAGAGCAGGAAATTATATTTCCAAACCCAAGCCTAGACACTATCCTCTCTGTCATCCTAGAACGTTCTGGTATATATATATATATTATAAAAAGACTTCGTCAATATATATTTAAAATCATATTCTAATTTCCAAATCTCATTTCGAGTTAAAAATCAATCTTCATTTATATGGATGGAAGATTTAATCGATCATCTGTATAATTCCACAACTACAGTGTGTGTTATTTCAAGCAACCATAGTCAAATAAATCAACCATATAAACCAGATGAACATGAATTCATTATCATCATAACCAATAAACAATCATCTTAACTGTGCACAAGCGTTACGGTCAATAACGCTTATTTGTGTTCAGTATTTTATCCAATTACATGATCATCCATTCAAACATTATCATTCATATCAACCAATTATCATTAACTAATTATAATAAATCACAACTAATTATAATTATTCAATCACTACCAATTTAAATAAATAATAACGAGTTCTCACCATCATAGATCCAAAATTTTCATTACCAGAATGAACAAGCCAACGACACTACTACTGCTACTCGAACTACTTTCAATCCACTTCTATTAGCAGCTGGTGATTTTTCTGCTAATTATATTGGGAATTAATATAGTTATATACAAAGACACTTCATTTTATTATTATTATTATCTATATTTAAACAAAATTATCAACATAATATACCAACGTATTCTACTCATTAATATGATTCTAACACCTCCAACGGCGAGTTAAACAGATTTACATCGAACAATTTATTATTTTTTAAAGTTTCGAAACTATATTAAATTTAAAAACTAAATATAACATACCCAATTATCCTTTGGCCCAAAGCCCAATTGTTTGAACCCGTCTCAGCCCGTACTCCTCTTCTCTTCTTCTCCTTGCACAAAGAACTCTTGGAAACCCATTTTCACGCGTATCATGTGCACATGCACACCTCCAAACCTCCACCGTTCTCCAACTTGAGACCATCAACAAATCCGTCTTCGAATCCTCTTCCAAATGCACCGCACCACCATGATTCTGGTCCCTTACATCGAAATCCGATCATCACGCGAACCTGCAACCGAACTGAAATTTTCGTAAATCCCAATATGTCGCAAGTCCCAAACTTACACCGATCTTCACCAAATCTTGCCACCGTGAAGCTCACACTTCCCTTATCGTCATGCCACACTCCGTTTTTTCAATCGATGCTTCCTCCATCAACGAACTCCAACCCTAGATTCTGACTTTTTCGATCATCGACATGGAATCGAACCAAATGCGCATGAAAAATACTATATTCTCCGTTGATCGCAACGGGTGTTGACAGCATCGATCAATTCTTCATGGATTAGGAGATATTATTTTTTGGACTTTTTAACCCATTCTTGGCTATTCTCTTATTTTGATGGATTTCTTTCTCTATTCTCAACGAAAACTTGATCCATCAATTTCTAAAAAACAGAAATGACGATTTGGACAACATTCATGTATATCATTCGAGCCAAATACGAATGGATTGAGAGATGTGGATTTTTGAATGAATGAAAAATGTAAATTTTCATTTACAGGAAATGAAAAGAGGACTTTAATAAGAAGAAATAGATTTGTATGTGAGATTCAGATTTGAATTGTGGCCTGATGGTGAGGAATACATGAGCTTATATAGGCATTTGGAGGGGTATTTAGTCATTAATTCATGGGACACTTGTTTTATTTCATGAAGTTGATTACATGCATGAAGACAACTAACAAGGATACCTCACCTTGATCCTTATCCTAAGGCATTATTAATCTATTTAAATTAGCAACATAGTTGCAACACTTATAGATGTAGCCAAATTTAGTTATACTTATAAATGTAACATTTATAGATCTTAACTATGTAAATATCAAAATTAAATAAATAATATTTCAATTCAAAAGTAAAGAATTAAAATATAACTTATCTTTTACAAAATCATACTCTTATAATAATATTATCAAAATCAGAATATATCATTACTCGTTAATATTAGAATATTCATAAACCTTATAAATAAATAAAACTTTTTAAATAAGTTTTCTTGTTCAAAAATCGTATTTATAAAGTAAAACAAGACACTTATCCAAATTTAAGACCTGCATTTAAACCTTATTAAAATCAATTCATATTCAGAAAATCTAAATTATATAATAAAAATCTAGATTAAACTTAGTTAAAAATTCCGGGATATCACATTCATCCCTCCTTAAGACTTTTCATCCTCAAAAAGGAAGACGAGCAAATTTAAACTTCTTTACCAATTTTAAATTCCCATTTCTCTCTTAATATATCGGGAATGTAAAGGTTAGAACCAAGGTCCATATCAGTCTTAGGATACTCTATCTGATTATCAATTAAAGGTAGAGATTTCTATAATCTCGTGATAACTAGGGTTGTCACTAGTCATGTTCATAATCGAATTTTCTGAGTTAGACCCAGAGCTGCTACCACTACCACAAAGGAGAAACTGGGATGGATACTGTCTAGTACTTAGATGTATGTGACCCTAAGAAAATTTAAAGTTTAGAAATTATCTTTCCAACTTACTGCTAAGGTTATGGAACTTATGGTTTACTTAGCAATTTAAGTCAAATCATAAGACTAAGTATTCATGCCTCATATTAGTTAGATTTTGAAAAAAATTGAATATAAATTCTTAAATAAATATTCCTTTGCCTAAAACATTAAATTATCTCGCAAAAATAACATTTTGGATCATTTTGAATTTCTTTTGCACTTAATACAGATTCAAGTTCAAGTTAAAAGATAATTCAAGATACTTGTTTCTAATCTAAAACTACTTCATTAACCCACTTTTGTCAAAGCAGGGCAAAAGGAAGTGTTCTAGAATAAAGTTGGACAATTAAAAATCCAAAAATGAAAATCAGGGAGATAATGATAATCAAAAGATGACAACGAGTCAAGCAAAATCCAGTGACAAGTGAAGAAGTAGGATTATATTTCGAGAACCCTCATTCTATTCAACTTTTATTCAAATTGTTTCCAATCTCATATTAATCCATTTGCAAGTTGAATTTATGCCCATCTAGTGTTCATACTTTGAATTCCTTACCCAAAGTATTCTACCATCTATTAAAATAATCAAGGAACTTAATTTACCTAACTTAGGTCATTTTATTCTTACTTACCGACCCGGAAATCATTAATAGATTATCCCAAAATGGTTAATGAATTTTATTCAAGTTCTAGTGCAATCTAAAATTCCCTTAATTTCCTTTTTACGGGTTTCACTTCAATTATTTACGACCACATAAGATTACAAATGCCTACTAGTTCATGAGTTTATAATGTTTTCGTAAGTTAATTTCGACTCATAAATTCCATTATAATTCAAAAACACATTAAAAACGCTCTCTCAAGCATAATATTCCCAAATCTCATTGTAGGGCATCTCAAACCCTATCTCTAATGAGATATTATAACTCGGATGAGTCGAATATGTCATACCCCATAGCTTTGTATACACCAAAGCTTTGATACCAATTTCGCAACGTTCTGGTCTTTTTTAACCATCAGAAAGCGGCTAATACTCTGTCGTGGCATTACAATGGTACCCCAACACCTTGTTTTATGGCCAGCCTCTCGACTGTCGCGGCCTTATGCCTAACCAACCCATCTTGGGACGTGTAGAGGTAAGAGTCTCCCGCTCGACACCAAACTAAGAGTGAGAACCCCCTATCACGCTGCCTTATGCTAAACAAGGACTGGTGTGAGAACTCAAAACAGCTGTTACTTAGGATTTATTTTAAAGTTCGGTAATTCAGCGGACCACGCAGCTAACGCAGAACAGGTTTACTCCATATGAATTTCTGTGCATAGAAATTCGCTATGACTTTTGAAAAATGAAACTACCATAAGG
The DNA here is from genome assembly GCA_030737875.1 of Allium sativum. NCBI lineage: Eukaryota > Viridiplantae > Streptophyta > Magnoliopsida > Asparagales > Amaryllidaceae > Allium > Allium sativum. Next base: position 941,974,463 of record CM060910.1, on the reverse strand, counting down.
TCTCGTGGCACACACACAATGCAAACGCAGATAACGCAGAACAGTTTTACTCCATATGAATTCCTGTGCATAAAAATTCGCTATGACTTTTGAAAAATGAAAATATCATAAGATCTCGTGGCACACACACAATGCAAACACACACATAGGCGAGCTTTCTCCTTATGATAGTCAAAAATGCTTGATATGTGAAAATCCTCTAATATTATTATTAGTGCATAGTATGAAAACAATTTCGCAAATAAATGTATTAACACTAGCCAGCATAATGCCCCATCCCATTATACTGGCGTAATCCTGCTGATAGCAGGTTATACAACTAAAACCGTATGGGCTCGTAGTGGAAATTGGATTTCCAACAAATGACCGGGCAAAGGAACTTCCTTACCTAACTGATGGGTACGTCTCTAGAGGGACGCCCCGAGAACCAAATTGGGCTCTCTGCCAACACGAGGCCGGGTTACCTCTTAATTAGTTAACTTAGAGCATGCCTGAACAGTTTTACTCCATATGAATTCTTGTGCATAAAAATTCGCTATGACTTTTGAAAAATGAAACTACCATAAGGTCTCGCGGCACACATAATGCAAACGCACACATGGGCGAGGTTTCTCCTTATGATAGTCAAAAATGCTTAATACATGAAAATCCTCTTATTATTATTAGTGCATAATGTGAAAAAAAATCACAAATAAATGTATTAATACTAGCCAGCATAATGCCCCATCCCATTAAACTCGCGTAATCCTGCTGATAGCAGGCTATACAACTAAAACCGTATGGGCTCATAATGGAAATTGGATTTCCAACAAATGACCACGCAAAGGAACTTCCTTACCGAACCGATGGGTACGACTCTAGAGGGACGCCCCGAGAACCAACTCGGGCTCTCTGCCAACACGAGGTCAGGTTATCTCTTAATTAGGTAACTTAGAGCATGCCTGAGTATATCACTTCCCGATCGTTACCAACCTTTAAACCGAGCACTCGCAACATCAACATCCATAAAGTAGAAGTTATCCATATAGGTTAATACCTGGGCTCCATACCATAGTACACCTTTTATCTAGAAGCAAATGATTACCCTTATCCTCGTTGCATCTTTCCTTTTTTAGCCATTTACCGGGTTGTGAGGCTTGCCGAGGTCACGAAATACACAAAGCTATGCTTAAATAAGCCATGCTTTGATCATCCATAGCTCATCACATATCTTAAGTATGCCACATTATCCATTAACAACGCATCACTGATTTCCAATATATAACATCTAAGCTCATACGTCTTAGAGAAGGGTGTTAAGCAAGAGAGCAATTCTCCGCCACTAAACAGATATATATTGATAAAACAGTACTATGCAATTAATTACAGTATCAGACACACAATCCATAAATGTTCGTTCTGGGTCTGAACAAAGCATCATCCAAAAATCTCCAAACACATTCAGATATCGTGCCACTTATAACCTCGTTTGGCTGTACGGACCAATCCGAGACATCGACATTCAATCCAAATGATTCAGAAATCCTCAGGCTTCACTCGTCGGTTTCCAAGTCTTTAATTGCTTTATAACGTCGTATTATCACTTGGAATGGTTTTCGGACCTTTATCCGATCCCGGACTTTCCAAGTGATAAGCGCACTTTAAAATCAATAGCAATGGACTATACAGTTTCTCAATTCAAATCTCCTTCCCAAATCATTATCAATTCATTTCAAATTAAGGTTGGATTCATTCAATTCCTGTGAACCCCGTTATCATCTTAAATTTTTTCTTGAAATTCAATATTCATTTCCGACCTTATATTTCAATAGCTAAATCCATTTAATCGTTGTTATCTCTTTCCATAAGCTTCAAAACCACCAAATCTTAATTTGGATTTAAATATCCATTTATAGTAATTCAAATAATTGGTATTTCAAATATAAGTTTAAACAGAATTTAATTGACTTATATTTGATATTAATTCATCAACTTGGGCAGATACCCTCAGAATCAGGGTACGAATATGTTTTTACATTTCTGACAGTGTCTGTCTAATCATGGGATCCGATCCCATATCCAATATCCAGTGACTAACTATATTCAAAACTAATTTCCTTTTTTATTCAAACTTTCCATATCATACTTACAATGTACATAAATTCATACCATACAATTTAACTCTTTTAAAATCTTTCAATGTATTTAACAAATCCTTTTTTTATTATTTAAACAATAGTTTATGGTATATAATCTTCAAGTTCCAATCATTTTCAAAGAAATGGTATAACAACGTTAAAAGCGTAACGGAAAGCACTGAGAAATGGCTATTTAACCAAATAGATCTAAAATCATTCCAAATTCACATATTTTAACTCAGATCATTTTTAAATAATAAAATATAATTTATCATATTTTTGTGGATTTTTAAATAATTTTTATAGGCTCATTTGATTTGATATTCCATTACGGTCATCGAACTACAAATATAGCGAACTTTTCAAATTTTAATTTAAACATAGCTTGAAAACCATACATTGGAATTTGAAAATTCCTTTTCTATTCAAAAACCATTAGTAATATAAATCCATCTTTTTTCGTTTCAAGTCAATTCGATTTCAAGTTATACCCATTTGAAATTTAAAATCGATATTTACGAACTGCTGTTACACGACGCATTCGATTCATGTTATATAACGAATTTAATAAATCATTTAAATCTTTTTTTGAAATAGTTTTATATTTCCATAACTTAGATTAAATTTATATCCTAAATCTCTTTTCCCAAAATAATATTATATTTCCATTCCTAATCCAAAATAACTTTATCTCAAAAACCCATTATTTAATTTAGTCCAAAATCATTTCACAATTCCGAGCCTTCATTTCAAATGAAATAGAGATCTTTATACTTTTCAAACCTCGTTCCATTACTTACTAATAATCGCTAAAATTATTGCATCAAAACCAATACTGAATACATATTTGAATCTCTTCCTGATTAAATTTCGAAACTTAATTTAAATTTAAATAAGCCATGAGTTATGGGAATTATTTTCAAAACCCTTTTATTAGAAATTTAAAATTGATATTCATGAATGGTCACTACATGACGTTCTTTAATTTGAATTCCATTTTATTTCTAAGTTTAAAGCAGTTTCGAATTTAAATTTAAAATTATATTTTGAATTAACCATCCCATCCATCAGATCGGTCAGGGATAGCCAGGGTGAGCAGGAAACTATATTTCCAAACCCAAGCCTAGACATTATCCTCTCTGCCATCCTAGAACATTTTGGTATATATATATATATTAAAAAGACTGCATCAATATATATATTTAAAATCATATTCTAATTTCCATCTCATTTCAAATTAAAAATCAACCATATAAACCAGATGAACATGAATTCATTATCATCACAACCAATAAACAATCATCTTAACTATGAACAAGTGTTACGGTCAATAACGCTTATTATTGTTCAGTGTTTTATCCAATTACATGATCATCCATCCAAACATTAACATCCATATCAACCAATTATCATTAACTAATTATAATTAATCACGTCTAATTATAATTGTTCAGTCACTACCAATTTAAATAAATAATTACGAGTTCTCACCATTATAGATCCAGAATCTTCATTACCAGGACGAACAAATCAACGAACACTATTACCGCTACTCGTACTGCTTTCAATCCACTTCTATTAGTAGTTGGTGATTTTTCTGCTAATTTTTATATTGGGAATTAATATAGTTATGTACAACGACACTTTTTTATTATTATTATAATCTATATTTAAACAAAATTATCAATATAATATACCAATGTATTCTACTCGTTAATACGATTCTAATGCCTCTAACAGCGAATTAAACGGATTTATATCGAACGAGTTATTAACTTTTGAAGTTTTAAAACTATATTAAATTTAAAAACTAAACAAAACATACCAAATTATCCTTTGGCCCAAAGCCCAATTGTTTGAACCCATCTCAGCCTGTACTCCTCTTCTCTTCTTCTCGTTGCCCAAAGAACTCCTGGAAACCCATTTTCACGCGTATCACGTGCATGTGCACACCTCCAAACCTCCACCATTCTCCAACTCGAGACCATCAAAAAATTCGTATACGACTCCTTTTCCAAATGCACTGCACTACCATGATTCTGGTCCCTTACATCGAAATCCAATCATCATGCGAAGCTGGAACCGAATTGAAATTTCTGTAAATCCCAATATGTCGCAAGTCCCAAACTTACACGGATCCTCACCAAATATTGCCACAACGAAGCTCACACTTCCCTCATCGTCACACCACACTCCGTTTTGCCAATCGATGCTTCCTCCATCAACGAACTCTAACCCAAGATTCTGACTTTTCTGATCATCGACGCGGAATCGAACCAAATGCTCATGAAAAATACTACATTCTCGGCTAATCGCAACAGTGCTAACAGCGTCGATCAGTTCTTCATGGAATGGCAGATATTATTTTTTTGAACTTTTTAACCCATTCTTGGCCATTCTCTTATTTTGATGGATTTCTTTCTCTATTCTCAACGAAAACTTGATCCATCAATTTCTAAAAATCAGAAACGATGATCTGGACAACATTCGTAGGGGTGGGCATTAACCGAACTGTCGTGCGAAAACCGCCCAAACCGAACCTAAAAACGGTGCGAAAAACCGGTTTGGATTCTCTCTCTAAAGAAAATATCCAAACCAAATCGACTCGCAACGATACGGTACGATTGTGGCTTAGCTGTTAATCAAACCATATTAAATTGCACTGAACTGCATACCTATATATCGAACCGCGCCCACCCCTAAAAATTCGTGTATATCATTCGAGCCAAATATGAATGAATTGAGAGACGTGGATTTTTGAATGAATGAAAAATTTAAATTTTCATTTGCAGGAAATGAAATAGAGGACTTTAATAAGAAGAAATAGATTTGTACGTGAGATTCAGATTTGAATTGTGGCCTGATGGTGAGGAATACATGAGCTTATATAGGCATTTGGAGGGGTATTTAGTCATTAATTCATGGGACACTTGTTTTATTTCATGAAGTTGATTACATGCATGAAGACAACTAAAAAGGACACCTCACCTTGATCCTTATCCTAAGGCATTATTAATTTATTTAAATTTACAACATAGTTGCAACACTTATAGATGTAGCCAAATTTAGTTATACATATAAATGCAACATTTATAGATCTTAACTATATAAATATCAAAATTATAAGTTATCAAAATTAAATAAATAATATTTCAATTCAAAAGTAAAGTATTTAAAAATAACTTATCTTTTACCAAATCATACTCTTATAATAATATTATCAAAATCAGAAAATATCATTACTCATTAATATTAAAATATTCATAAACCTTACAAATAAATATAACTTTTTAAAATAAGTTTTCTTATTCAAAAATCATATTTACAAAATAAAACAAGATACTTATCCAAATTTAAAACCTGCATTTAAACCTTATTAAAATCAATTTATATTCATAAAATCTAAATTATATAATAAAAATCTAGATTATACTTAGTTAAAAATTCTGGAATACCACATCCCAGATGTACCACGAGATTTACAGTGTAATTTACTTGGTTTCCACATCTGGTACAATTCTATTCTTACATGTGATACTTAATATCACATTAAATCCAATTTAACTGATTATCATGTCGCATGTCCTTCCTAACATGTAATTAACCCATCTTCAAAAGAACAACATGTAATTATCCTGACATGTAATTATTCAAGCCTAATAGGTTAACATGTAATTATACTAATTAGATTAACATGCAATTATCCAATCTTGATAGGTTAACATATATTTATACCAATTAGATTAACATGTAATTATCCCAATTCTTACAGTCAAGGGTTCTAGTACATAATATTCCCAATTTCCCCTATTTATGTGCCATTTTGTAATGGCCCGAATTTCCGTATCCTTTGAATCGACTAATAACACCACACATCCAACCCAAATTTCACAAAAATACAAATCATTATTAGAAAGAAGTTAGAGGATGAGAAACAGAAAGAAAGAAATATTAGAATATGAGAAACGAAGAATACAAATCTCACAGCAAAACGAATAAAATATATTAGATAACATAAACTTTAAAATACAAATCAGTAACTTTATATACATACTATCATCAGAGCACAACAGTTACCTCTAGAACAGTTATAAACACCTATTTCTAGATACAACACAATACACAACGGAAATTATGATAGTCTATAGCTAATTGATGAAGCCTCCTGCTTCGAGCTCCTCCAAGTGAATCTGAAAAATCCCGACTACTTGACTGCCCGTATAAATTTGGGCACCCAAGAGTTTAGGGAAAACAAAAAAACAAAATAAGCTTTGGGTCAGTCATGGGACTAGTGTGAGTAAACTCCAACCATTAGTTTAACTTTTAAGATCCTTTCGAAAGAAAAGATAATCGTAAGACCGATCCACACATAAACACGGATGGTTTTTACCTTACGATAACCCAAAACATTTTGATGTCAAAATCTAGTGATATTATAATAGTGTCTAAATCAAACAAATAGAATCTAGCGGAACGCTTGCATCTCACGCTCCATATATAATATAAAATCAAAAACCGCAGGGCGCTTATTGGAGATTGTATTCCGACTATGACAGGTATGGAAAAACCTTATGATAGTGTATCTCTAGAGGGGATACACCGGGGTTCAACAAGAACATCTTGCAACCCAGCCCGCTTGAGTGTATTGAATGTATATCACCAACAGTTGGGATCAGCAACTGTTTCCCGAAAGGGAAAGCATCGATAGATTAAAGAAGCAATTGAAATTTCTCTAGATAGGTGATTATACATCCTAATGGGAGAGACCCACATAGCCATGCTTCCTGCCCGATTATTGTCATTACCCGGTTGATGAGGCTTGAGGTTTGAATTATCTTCCAGAACATCTGGACACCATTCACTTTGAAGGAATCAACGTACGCAATCCCTTTGGAAATACTCTTTCAGACACTCGTCCTTACAAGTTGTCATGGGCCTGGACAAACCGAAGGTACCATTCTATTAATCCATCTTAGGCAATTTCTACCTAGGATTAACAGAACAACCCTTGCATTTTGCTCCGTCTTCATAATCTCTTCAATATAAGTTGATTCATAACGCTTATGCCAATACGGAGTGGTTTTCAGATATTAAGTCTAATCCCGGTCTCCCGTATTGACAACGGAGGTATAAAATAAATCAAAACTTTGATAGTCGGTGATTTAACTATCAAAGAAACATCCATACAGTCAACGGTCCTATTTCCAATTGGAAATTCTACCGATCAAGCATCAAACAACACTGGGCCCTTTTCTATATTAATTTCTTATTATATTATCATTTCCATTTCCCATCCTTTGTATCCTTTCAAAGCTCTATTTTTCTCTTTTGATTGTTGGAAAATATTTCCAATATCCTAATTTCTTTATTCGAGAAAATATATCTTATTCCAATTAGCAAACATTTCAAAATCCTTTAAATTAACGCGATGCTACAAAACATCGTTATTATAACTCAAACCAGTAATCACTTATTAACTAACCATCTTGCCACCCCATCTTCACTATCGAATCTTAACCATTCCTCCATCAAACATAAAGTCAATCAAGTTGGGGTATAATTACCTCTCAGACCTTAATTGAACAACATTCTCAACTACGAAATAGTCAAAGCTCACACTTCAAACAAAACATTACTTACGCGACTTTCGGATTCAATCTAAGAACACACTTCTTTTATGGAAAAACACTGATTATAACGGTAGTGTTATAATCGTTGTCTCCAAATATTTGATTTATAAAACATTATTTTTAACAACAGCGTTACAATCATTGTTTAGCTTTATAGAACATTTATTATAATAGCAGTGTTAAAATCGCTGTTTAAATTTACAAAACATCTATTATAACAGCAACATTATAATTGATGTTTAGATTTACAAAACATTCGTTATAACGACAGCGTTATAATTGCTATTTATATTTATAACGGTAATGTTATAATCGATGTTCCTAAATATTTAGTATATAAAAATTTAACTTGTACTTATTGATTCAATTAATAAGTAAATAAATAAGCAATTAAATAATTAGATTTTATTCAAAACGGAAAGTAAAAATAACTACTTCCCTAAATTCGATATAATCGAATTCCAATAAATAACTCTCTCTCGAATAATCTATATTTGATTATATTTTGAACTTCGGAATTTATCTACCATTTCAGGTTAATTCAACTTCCAAATTCATTTTTGAATTTATCATTACCAAATTCCTTCATAACCATTCTAGTCTACAAACGTTATCACACTTTATTTTATATTCCAAAATTTGAAATAAACTCATCGTTTTATTTAAAACGATTGCACATTCCCCTTTTTAATAAATTTCCAATCTGGATTCATATTTCAAACCCAAATTTCTTTTATGGATGCTTTATTTGCAAAATATCTGCTCTAAACCATTATCCTCTTAAATTGTGAATAAAATTTCTTTTTACATAATCAATTCCAATTGATGTTATCATATCAAACCCAAATTCTATTTATAATTTCTATTTTTAATTTTTTATAGAAAATCTTTATATGTATATTTCAAACATTTAAAATCTCATTCACCATTCTTTTATAACTGCTAAGTTTAAATCTCATTTAAAATTATTGGTTTTAAAACCAATTTCCATTTTCCTATATAAATTCCCACTTGAATTTATATTTGAATTTCTCTAAATATAAATATTTTACTAAATTTATAATCATCGTTTATAATCAACATTTTGATCTTATCCCTTAAACAAGTTCCTACTTCAAGTTTATTCGGAATCAAATTCCTAATTTGGAAATAACAAATTATTTTAATTTCAAATTTCTTTTCTATATTCGAAAATATTTTTGGTATTTAAATACTAAAATTCTAGGGCCAGTGTAATTCAAACACAACCTAGTCAAATCACAGATTATATAACACATCATATAGCACAATCAATAAAAATAGTAATATAAATGTTGAGGAATCCAGTTGGATTCCTCTAACCTGTTTCCCTGCATCCACAGATGTTAATTAACATCAATAGGAAATATCATGGTGAACAAAATAAATAATCGATCAACGATTAAAAAAATCAACCATTTCAACCAATTTGATCAACTATTCAACCAAACAACCATCACACAGTACAAAAAAATTTATAAATAAATTTAAATCTTGGTTTTATAAAAATATAAACAAGCCAGAGATAGTGAGTTTACTCACCTTGGTTCACAGTTGGCAATTCTGGTTTTGTTTTGTTTAAAATCAACAAACATTTGATTTTTCCACGAAATTCCAATAGCTCAGTTTTTAGCCACGTCAATTCCAGAATGTAGATTTCCTTATTGCGGTTCCAATTGATCCGATCGCGTTAGATTTTGTTCACGTTTGAAACAATTACATGCGTTATAAGTCTGTATGTTTTTAACATGGATAAAAATCTCAATTAATTAAATGTATACTTAATTATAAATCTTAATCTCCTACTTAGCCGCAATGATTACCGTTTTCGAGTCCTTCCAGTCAACGTTAAAACGGTCGATTTCCTTCCATCAATTGTCCAGATATCATCATAAATTAAGGGTTGTTAATCATCTATCAACAATTGATTGCCTTTAATCTTCCGTCCAAGGTCACTACTTTCGAAATCTTCCATCAACCAAACGCGACACTTCCTCTTTAGATTCCAACATAGTCTTCACTTCGCTTATCACCACCATGTCCCCTTCCTTTTTTTTTTTTGGAGCTTAGGCCGACCAACTGGAACCTCCACTGACCAAAACCACAAAGTTGTCCGAAAGAGCTTGCCTCAACGACAAGCAGGATCTGCTGCTTCCAACGCAAACACCAACGCATCACCATTTACCTGGCTTTAACACCCTACTCCCCTGCATACCCATGATCACACCAACGAATTCATGTACCATGCACAACTAGATTACCCATTTTCAACCAACTCAATCCCCTGAAACAAGTCTTGAAAATGAAGAGCTAATTAGTACACTGCTCAACATGTATAAAAGCCAATCCCATACTTGAGTTATGTCAAATGTTACCCACTCCAAACGTCCGTTCACTAAATTGATTAACTCATTTAATCACTAACCCATCATGAATTTAATTACTACTTTTAATTTACCATTTTATATTAACAAAGCCAGGATGTAACAACCCGGAAATTCTGAGCCAATTTAAAATTTTTATTTTGGCAATTTTGATGAATCTTGAGTATTTAAAATGAATTATTTTAAATAATAACGACGAGAAATTTATTTCGAATAGAAATAGAACGTATATATTTATATAGAGCGTCGCTAGAATATAAATAATTATTTATAATTATAAAAGGAATTGAAAATGGCGCGGTAGTTTGGAAATTCGATTTCAAAGTTCAGATGAATGTACAGGATTCAAAATAAACCGGATTTTAATGAAACCAAAAATATTAGAATCTAATTGAGAATATCTTTCCAACGAATCCGAATAATCGAAATTTCATAGCGGGAATCAAAAGTTATTTCCAGTTGAAAATTCAGAATAGTCGCTATGGAATTCTGGCCCTTAAAAATGGAAATTTTGCAAACGACCTCGGTTTTCGACGAAATCACTTTTGTTGGATCCGTGATGTCAAGTTATTGCTAGGTTTCAAAATTTGTAATTTTCTGAATCAATATGTGAGCGTGGCACTAGAAAACGCGTTTGACATGTTTCAGTTGATTTTAATAGACTGGAAAATGGCCATTTTTCAAACGGTCTCAGAATTCGATGAAATTAGTTTTGCTAGGACTGTATCGTCAATATGAAGTTAGAAAATATTTCTCGGGAATTTTTAGAGTCCGTATGCGGCCCCGGTAAATTGAAATGCGCATTCAAATTTAATATATAGAGTTATATTTTGATTTTGACAAAAACTGGTCGAAACGATTAAATCAGCTTACGATACATACCCCATTGTGTTCGAAATAGGGGTATTTAGCTAGGAGCGACAGTCGTTGCGATTCGTTTGGAGTTCAAGGCTTTAAACAAGTAATGAATGAATTTATAATATTAAATAATAATAATATTTTTATATAAATAACCCCCTTAACATGCCTTAAGACCTAAAATCCATCATTCGATCTTCTGAGGAAAAGAAGCCGCCACATTTCAGAACACTTCTTCAAATTAAATTTCCCTCTATAATCAACGAAATGAGACAATTTCGTATTGGTTGGACTCGCGAGAGGAAGAGCTTCCAGCCGTTGGTCTTCACGTTGGGTACGACACAAATTCCAAGGGCTTGAAATTCGCTCAGTCGAGCTAGGGCATGACTCTGGCGTGGTTGGAAACCGAGATAGGCCGAGGTGAAGTCATTGGAATGTTTACGGGGTTGAGGCGCAGTTGGCGTGGTGGGTTTGACGGGCTCCGGCGGTCTCTGGCGAAGTGCGACTCCAGGCAGCGAGTTGTAGGGCTCCAGAACGGACTTCGAACAGGGTGGCGAGATGAAGGCAAGGTGCGATGGTTTTTGAACAAGTTTTTTCTAGTTCCAGTAAAATGACAGTGAAAGGTTAATTAGGTAATTGTTTTTAGATCTGAAATTTATTCAAATAACAATGTTTTAAAACTGAAAATTTGCATATGATTCGTAATGAAAATCGGATTGATAATAAAAATATAAAGACTTTGTTTTTAAAATGTAAAGATCTTGTTTTTTAAAATGTAAAGACCTTGTTTTTAAAAATGCAAAGACCTTGTTTTTAAAAATGTAAAGACCTTGTTTTTAAAAATGTAAAGACCTTGTTTTTAAAAATATAAAGACCTTGTTTTTAAAAATATGAAGAGTTGTTTTTAAAAATATGAAGACATGATTTTTAAAAATATATAGAACTTGAGTTTGAAAATATAAATAGGACTTGAGTTTGAAAATATAAAATAGAACTAGATTTTGAGAAGACAAAAATAGAATTTTTATCATATGTTAGAAATATTTTTATGAAGATAAAAATAAAAATAGGATTTTTGTCGTATATAAGAACATACTTTTAGATAGATGAAAAATATGATTTTTAACATATGTATGTTATTCATGGAGTATACGTGCTGGAGTTCTGGAAAAAAAACTAAAATTGACAACAAAGAATGGCGGAGTGGAACCAATAGGTGAGAACTCCTCACTGTAATTTCTTATACAATTATTTATTTCATAACTGCATATATGAACTGTTCCCCGTCGTCCACAGACCATGAACGACTTGTTTGTTTGATTGTGTAGTGCAAATTGATTGTGATTGTGTATATGAAGTAAATAAAATATTCATATGTTGAATACATTGTTTGAACAATAAAAATAACATTTTTATTTTATGTATGAAGTGTTAAAAATATTCATGTGTTGAATAAATTTATTGAGCAATAAAAATAACATTTTTATTGTAATTATGAAGTGTTAAAAATATTCATGTGTTGAATAAATTGTTTGAACAATAAAAATAACATTTTTATTGTATGTATGAAGTGTTAAAAGTATTCATATGTTGAATAAATTGTTTGAACGATAAAATTCACATTTTTATCGTATATATGAAGTAAATAAAATATTCATATGTTGTATAAATTGTTTAAACGATAAAAGTATATATGAAGCGAATAAAATATTCATATGTTGAATAAATTGTTTGAACAATAAAAATAACATTTTATTGTGTGTATGAAGTAAATAAAATAGAAAGTTGTCGAAATATATTTTTGTTCGCCAAAAATATCATTCTTATCATATGTATGAAGTGTTAAAAATAAACAAGTGTTGGAATAAATATTTCTTAGTTAAAAATATTATTTTTAACATGATACTGAAGTGAATAAAATAGTCATGCTAAAGAAAAGTTACTAGTTCGTTAAAAATATGATTTTTAACGTATGTAGGCCATATAGAAAATATATACGCGTTGTAGAAACTATATAGGCGTTGTGTGAAAATATGTAAACATTATATGAGAATGTATACGTAGTATGAAAATGTACATATACGTTGTATGAACATGTATATATATACGTTGAAAGAAGTGTTGTGGAATAATAATAAACATTTATTATTATTCAAGTAAGTGATTAGCGATATAATAACCTCATTGTTGATCGTCATGTAAGCGTAGATAGATTTGAATGCCAAACTAGAATTGGGAAAGCTAAGAAGTTAAATAAGAATTGGAATAATCAAACCAATAAGAGAATGAATAGTAAAGCTAACCAAATTGAATCAAATATTGAACTGAACTGAAATTTGATTAGAATTGCATACATGTACATGCATATATATTGAACAGGTCATAGCAAGGAGGCTAGAGAAGAGGAATAAAATTGTATGCCCGACAAATAGGTACATATTTACTTTTTTGTTTGGGTATGATGGTTTTATGAGCGGATTGGCTAGCCGCTTGGCTTTTTCTTTTTCTTTTTGGATTGGAGAGGCCTATATGGCAATTTCGGGATTTTCCCAGTGCTCCCGTGCAGGGGAGGTTATGGAGAATTTTTTTGAAAATTTAGGGTGTTAGCCAAATTTTTGAAAAATTAGAAAGTTCTTAAAAACTGAAAAGTTGAAGAACTTGAGCCAGAATAGAAATTGAAATGAATTTAAAAGGATTTATAAAATTCGTTTTAAAGGGAAATCGATGAAATATATATAATATATTATATATATATATATAATGGCCTGAATAGAACGCGCCGCGCTGCGGCAGTTCGCGAATTTCGACCATTGACTTCGAACGGACATTACGGGAGATCCGACCATCGGATTCTCCTAAAACCCGAACCGTTGCGTTCGTATCGAAAAGAGCTTTCCAATGAATATTAGAAATTTGAAATCTAATGGTTGGATTTGGAATTATGTCCAAATCAAATTTGGAAAAGGTCTATTTAAGTGCAGTTCGATGACCGTTAATGGATATTGACTGTACGGGCCTTGATAAATTATTAAAAATATCAATAATTTGTGTAAAATCATAAGAAATGATTTGGAAAGAACTGAGATGAAAAATTCCACATTTAGAAAGATAAAAATACATTTTTATCGAAATGAACTAGTTTTGAACTAGATTTGAAATGGTCTTGAAAATAAATAAACTGGATTGAGAAATGGTTTGATATAACCAGAATATTCCAATATAAGAATTGGACTAGATTTGAATCGAAATTATCTTCGGAATATTTCGATATTGGATTCCGTGATTATACAGATATTGTGGAGGAATTTGGAAGATATATATATTGTTATTCCAATACGATATTTGTTGATTTCAGAATTGGATATTGAATATAAGACGATATATTTTCTATTTAGAGCCTTGTATTTAATATCAAATTGGATTTGGGTTTGTTGTGAACTGTTTTTGAATGACATTAGTTCTTTAACCCAGGTAAAAGCAGGATTAATTTCCAAAAAGTATAACAATTAATATGAAATGATTTTAGAGATGAAACCAATTAGAGTTTGAATAAATCTTTAATTAGATTTGAATGAATGAATGGTGATTAAATTTACCAAAACATGAGATGTGGTGTAAACCAAATATACTTGGTTGCTGATATTGATTGTGACTGATTGATTGTTTGGATGGTGCTCGACCAGCTTATGAGCAAAATATGCTTTTATAGTTAGCATTGGGTTGGGTAAAAATATCTTTATGTTAACACCTTGTAAAACATTTCACGATTTGACTTTAAGGTGTATAGCGACGTTATATATTTCAAAATTTAATGAATGATTTTGAAATGATGTTTTTCTTAGGTAAAAAAGAAATATATTCCCGATTTTGGATAGGTAATGTTTTATAGAAATGTTTTATAAAACAGAAAGGATTTTGAGGCCTAAACCCGATGATTTCTAAAATGATTTAGAAATGTATTATGTTTTACATTGTGGTCCATCGCGTATTTGATTAGTTGCTATTAGTGATGTATCTGTTTGGTGGCGGAGAATTTATTCTCTTGCTTAACACCCTTCTTTGAGACGTACGAGCTCAAAGGTTATGTGATTAATAGTGACTGATCATATGTGTGAACTGCTGATGTGAAGTACTATATTTTGAAAGTACTTGTGATTATTATGTTGTGAAATGATTTTCCCTACTTCGGGATATGAAATGATTTAGTATGTGGCTAGAGATTCGGGTAACCCGGACGACTAAAAGTATGGGTGAGATGGGCGGTGTATGCTTCCATGTGTGGGAGGTGAATCATCGGTGTAGCCCGCTCCATAGTGGGAGGTGCACAGGTATATATCGAGTTGCTTAGGTGCGTTCCCTTTGCCTTGTCTAAGGGGAGCCCGATATTTGGTTGCATACTTGTTTGTATGCATTGTTATGTTTTGGAATTCACATTTCCAAATGATTTGATTTGAGATCCCGAAGTGAAATCTACTTTGTTATAGAAAGTTAGATATGTATTTAAAATGATTTGAAATAGAAATCAGGAAACAAAGTCTGAGTGAAATCCGTGTAGTAACCCGCATTTTAGCTGTTGAACAACTTATTTATTTAATTATTAAATATCGATTTATCGATATCGAGAACGTGAATTAAATAATATTGAATATTTAATTAATAATTATAATATAATTATAATAGAGTTTGAAACGACGCGGCAGTTCGCTATTTGGCGATTCGAACTTCAACTGAATGTACATGATTCGTTTTAAGCCGGATTTCTGTGAAACAAGAAACATGTGGAGCTGGTGGAGTATATTTTTCTAATGGAAGAGAAAAATAGGGATTTCGTCGGGTAGATTTTGAGATATGTCCAAATCAAATTTTGAAATAGTCGCTATAGAATCGTTTATCGACCGTATCGGATTATTCGATATAACTAGAGATCGGGTGGGAATTTAGGCAAGGTCCTTTTGGGAAATAGTGATATTTTAATTTTTAGAATTTTATGGTAATTTTTAATTAATTTAATAAGCAACTTTTTATTTGGAGTATTTGGCACCCTGTATCGACATTTCGGGGTTTCACAATATGAGTCCATCTACCGGTATTATTACATTTTTGGGACCAGAGCACATCACTCATTTAAATGGTATTTTTGTTTCTGTCCATAACAGTCTCTACGTGAACAGAATATTTCATAGTGGGGTACGCTATGTTTTTAACTTAAAACAAACTAAACTAAATGGTTAACTGGTCAAATGGACTCAGAATTCAACGAAACAAGTTTCATACGAAACCTTAGGAAGAGGTCTAGTGAAACGTCAAGGCCTCATATTTTTAGGATTTTTTCTGAAATTGTTAGGAATTATTGCTCGGTGTTTTTCGTCAATATTTTCTAAGGGATTTTTACAAACGGTGTCGGAATTCGACGAAATCTGTCTCATTGGGTCCGGAATATTTTTCTATGCTAGGATTGACTTTGTTTGTCAAAAACAGAGATCGTATGAGGCTACGTTGATACGAGACTTCACGTATAAGGAATCGAATATTAAAATAATATTTTATCCTTTCCCCCTTGTATATAAACACCACCCTCATTCCTCAATACCTAATTTACATCTTCTGCCAAATCAAAAAGGAGCCAACACCAACTAAACAAGAAAAGTGAAAATAACTTCTTCAATGAAATCAAATATAAAAGAGAAACCGCATGGCAGTAAAAGAAAATGCTCGTTCTTTCCTTTGTTTTAATCTCCTTCGTTCCCTCGATCTATTTTTACACCAGCAGTTCACCTCGTTTTTTTCATATCAAATCCCTAAACCTTTTTCTTATGTAGCTACCGTAAGTTAGTGGAGTTCAAGTGCAGCGTGTGTTGAGTAGTAGGAGCACTGTTCTTTCGGTAGTGAGGCGCGGTTCTGGAAAAGGAGTGAGCATGCAGTACGGAGTCTTTTCTTTGTTGCAAAGTACTGGTGTCGACCGGGAAGGAAAGACGCATATACATGTCATTGTTGCTCATAAAGGAGAGCTGAACGGGGAGGGTATGGAAGAGAAGGGACTGGACGACGAAATGAAGAGGAGCTCGTGAGTTATATGTTGAAGTGGAGTTCAGCAGTGCGCAAGTTACTGTCTGGTGTTGAAAAGGACAGAGAGCGTGAAGGGCTGAGAAGGAGTGGAGAGTGGATGTTGAGTATGGTGTAAAGAAGATTGTCGAAGTGGTATTGGTCTTAGCGTGGACAGCAAACAGGGTGCAGGGGTCGTACTGGTGCAAAGGAATATTAGAAGAGGGTGCATGTGTTTTATACTGTGATGAAGTTTTTTTTTAAATCGAGATGCAGGGAGACCGAGATCCAAATGAATGAAACGCAAGGGGGCATGGCATTGTCAGTTTAGGAGAGGGGACATAGGAAAAGCGAACAGTGAAGTTGGTTCTAATTTCCAAGTAGAAACAAGCGGTTTAGGTGGAAGCAAGTCTTCGTGGTGGAGAATTGTAAACTGGGGCTTGCGGGTTCAAAAACGAACTGATACGTGGAAGAAGGTGACATACAGCGAAGGGGTGCGGGCCTGTGTTATCCTTATAAGTTTGGGGGGTGGGCCGATAGAAAACGGAAGCCCAACAAAATGAAAATAAAAATAAATAAATAAAGGATACCAAATGGACATTTGAATGGAAAGGATCATCCTTGCGTAAAATTATCTGGGGGGGGGGGAGCTTCAAACATGAGGTGGGTTTGTCTGGGCCTTGGCGAAACAAGGGTAAGGAAATATTTAATTAAAATTAGTAATTTATAATTTTATGTGTGTATTAACTTAAAAACGCAATATTTATCTCATATGCTATCAGAAATTCGAACGGTTGGATCCGTTGGGATCGTATGGACGAGCACTTCACAATGGAATTGGTTGGAAGTGGATTGGAGCTCGTCTGAATTTACGGAGAATTAAACTGTTTGATTCAAATCAAAACAACAGTTTATCGTTCTTTAACGATGAACTGCAAATGTGAGTAAAACTCACCAACTCTGAACAGTTATATTTTTATAATGAATTGTTAGAACTGTTAATCATCTGTTGATTGCTGTGTGTTGGTTGATTGATTGAACTGCTAGTCAGTGAACGAAAATATTTTATATATATATATATATAAATATATATATAATATATAAACAGTTAGATAGTTATATATTGATTCTGTTTATCAGGATAACTCATATTGAACTGAAAATGATGACAATCATGTTGTGTAACATCTGTGATGCAGGGAGACAGGTTGGAGGAATCCGACTGGATTGCTCAACAGTTATTTTATTGTTTTTCATATATTTTAATATATGACGTGAATTATAACCTGTTGTTGATTGTGTGTGTATGGACGAGAATAGACATCGTGATTTGATATGATTGAATACCATAACATAACGGAATGGTGATAAGGGAATTTTCAAAGTGATATTGAAAATAGAATATTTATAAAATGGGATATTTATAAATAAGAGATATTTATAAAGTGGAATATTTATAAATAAGGAATATTTATAAATTGGGATATTTATAAATAGGAGATATTTGAAAAAGGAATAAATTCAAAACATTTCTTTTTGAATGGAAAGGCCTGTGTGGCGAGTTTGAGGATTTTCCCGATGCTCCCAATACAAAGGGGGTTATGGCGAATTTTCCCGGGAATTTAAGGAGTTAAAATATTTCAAGAAAATATTTTTGAAAAGGGAATATTTGTAAACCATTTACAAATAGAATTGGAAAGGGAACATTATAAAAAGGAAATCATTTTTTTAAGTGTAGAACCGTTATTTAAATGTAAATCTTTTCAAATGATTAAAACGTTGTTAAAAAGGAAATCTTTATAAAGTAAATCGAATATGGTATTCGAAGTTAGTTAATCGAATATAGACATTCGAAAGGAGTTAATCGAATTTGGTATTCGAAAGTTAGTTAATCGAATATGTTATTCGAAAGGGGTTCGTCAAGTCGAGTTAGTCAAATAAAGTTAACCAGTTAGAGTTAATCGATTAGAGTTAAATCGAAGCTAGTTATTCGATAGGAGTTAATCAAGATGAGTTAAATAAGTTAAGTTAATCGAACCTAGTTATTCGATAGGAGTTAATCAAGTTGAATTAAATAAAACCAAGTTAGTCGAGCCTAGTTAATCGAATCGAATTGGACGAACCAAGTAAGTCGAGTTAAGTTAGTCAAGTTAGTCGAGCCTAGTTAATCGAATCGAATTGGTCGAACCAAGTAAGTCGAGTTAGTCGAGTCAAGTTAAGTTAGTCGAGTTAAGTTCGTCGAGTTAAAGGAGTTATCGATGTTAGTTTCATCGAAGGGAGTTATCGATTATAGTTTAATCGAAGCGAGATTTTCAAGTATGAGATATTTGAAAGGGAAGAGTTATCGAATATTAGTTATTCGAAGAGAGATTATCGAATATCGTTTATTCGAGAAGGAGTTAAATCGAATATAGGTTATTCGAAGAAGAGTTAATCAAATAGAGATTTCTCGAAGAGAGTTAATCGGCAAATTCGATTATATCGAATTCGGGAAAGTACTTATACTTTCCAGTGTTTAAATAGAGATTTATTTATTTTTAAATAAATAAGTGTTAGGTTAATTATTCACTAATAAGAATAGAAGTTATAATTAAAGTTAGAAAATTCGAAAGTAGGGATTATAACATTATCGTTATAACCAATGTTTTAAATATAGAAATGGACTAGTAAAATTGAATCCGAGAAAGGCGTAAAGAAGTTGTTAAAGATTAAAAGATAAACTTTGACCATTTCGAAGTTATAACGTTGTTCAGTTAAGGTCTGAGAGGTAAATATACCCCAACTTGAGTGACTTCCTTCTTAACTAAGAAATGGTAAGGTTTGATCGTAAAGGAGTTTTGGAAATGTTTTCCAAACGAGAATCAGAAATGTTTTCTGATAAAAGAAAAATAAGAATTCAGAATATAGGGAAACAGGAGATAAGTAAATAAATGTACTAAAGAGATTAATGTTAAATGATGTTGTTCGATAAAATTTCCATCTGGAAATAATATCGTTGTTTGCACACTTGTTTTTCTTCGATAGTTACCTCACAGACTATCGAAGTTTTTGACCATTTTAACGTTGTTAATATGGAGAGACCGGTTGGATTATTATCCAAAGAACCACTCTGTATTGGCATAAGCGTCGCGAATCATATATGCCAAAGATAATTGAAGACAGAGTAAAATGCAAGGGCTATCCTGTTTACAGAATAGTGCCTTCGGTTTGTCCAATCCCAGGACAACTTGTATGGACGAAGGTCTGACAGAGTATATCCAATGGATCGCGTAAGTTGATCTGTTCAAACGTATTCACGTTGGTGGCGGAGGAATTCGTTTCTCTTAGCTGTATACCCGTGTTATTTTTGGATAAGTCAATTTGTGATTTGGCGGGTATGACGATGTGACATTCTAAGTGAATGAGGACGACTTGTATGAATGAATGTCTGACAGAGTATTTCCAGACGGTCACGTACATTGATTTCTTCAACTATACCAAGAGTGGAAGCGGAGAAGGAAACTTCTTTTAGCTGACACGTAATGTATGGTTGTAGACGTCAATTAGTGATTCTGATGGATTTGACAATATGGCATTCGAAGTGAATCAATTGTGATGATAAAGCGTAGCTTCTAGCCTCACAACCGGTAAATGACAGAAATCGGGCAGGCAGCATGGATAAGTCGGTCACACCGAAGTAGGGTATATAATCACCTATCTAGGAAATATTCATTTGTTTCTTAAATCTATCAATGCTCTCCCATATATATACGGGAACGGTTGCTGATCCCAACCGTTGGTGATGTACATTCGATACACTCAAGCGAAATGAGTGGTCGGTCATGTGTGGCTGAGTTACAAGATGTTCTTGTTGAACTCCAGTGTATTGTTCCTAGAGTACACTGATCGGAAGGTGGTTCCATACCTTGTCATAGTTGGAAATCCATTACCCAATACGTGCTTGCGATTTTGATTGTATACTATATATGTAGAACGTGAGATGAAAGCATTTCTGCTAGTTGATATTTATTTGTACATAGACATTATTATAATATCAAAAGGTTTTTTTGATATAAAGATATTTTGGATTTTTATAAGGGAAAACCCCGTTCCGTTCTGCGGCGTGGTCTTATGAGATATCATTTACTTGTTCATATACATGTTTAAACTGTTTTACTCATACCAGTCCCATGACTGACCCGGAGTTTATTTGTTTTGTTTTCCCTAAACTCTTGGGTGCCTAAATTTGTACGGGCAGTCAAGTAGTCGGGATTTTACAGATACACTTGGAGAGCTTGGAGCAGGAGGCTTCAGGATTCTATAGCTATTATTATTTCCGCTGTTGTTGTAAGTGTTGTACTCGGATAAGTGTTATTGTATACATATACTGATGTTATTTCAAAGATATGTTATGTTATATTTTATTCGTTCCGCTGTGAGATTCGTGTTTACTCTGATGATGATGTTCTTCTTCTTCTTCTATTCTATAAGTTCTATCTTATCTATTCTCACCCTCTATTTTCTTTCTATTAGTTTTCTTGAATTTCTAGTTTAAATTGGGTTGGACTTGTGTTATTTAGTCAGCTCAAATTGGACCGGATTTTCGGGTCACTACAGTTGGTATCAGAGCGAGGTTTAGTTAATACCTTGACTCTGTGGCATGATTCAGTAGAGATGGGATTAGTAATATCCTAGACTGAATTTGAGTGTATATATACAAGTGCGTATTTGTTAGTTAATAAACAGTGATTTATATTGTGCAGACTCATTGGTTGAGTGGCTTATGGATTCTGGACGATCAGTTTGATCCACTGTATCGGGAAGAGTTTTATAAACACTTGAATACGATGAACCGACATAGTATGTTTTGATATAGTGTATTGGTTGTGTTGGTTGTTATTATAATCGAGTAAGATTATAAAAGGTGAAATGATTATAAATAACTAATCAGAATTCATATAAGGAAAATATATGAAATAAGATGAAGTAAATCTGAATTTAAATCGGATTGGAATTAAAATAAGGAAATTTTAAGTTCCTGGGAGATTTTGAAAACGTTTTTCAAACTGAAAGTGATATAGTATTGAACTCACTTCGATAACTGGAAAATAGATTCTGATGATGAATCGCGACATCATCAGTGTTCATTTTCGAGTTCTAAGTGACGGATTACTACTAAAGGTTTTGTTTTTGAAGTTGAGAAAACAAGTTGTTTAGAAATTCAAGGGTTTTGAGTTGGCATTATGATTTCAAATTGATTTGAAATTTACCCACGAATTTAAGTTCTGGAATTAAAATTTAACTAATGAAGTTAAATAGATTGAGATGGTAAAATTAAATTGAAATTTAACTTGAACTAAGTTAAATAGAATTGAATTGGATTAGAGACTAATCTGTTATGGAATTGGGTTGATGAGTTAAGAATTTGAAATTTGATATTGGGGTTCGAATGAAACTCGGTCTTGATTTGAGGATATGAACTGATTGGAATTTGATGGAAATAACACTGGTATATGCTGAGTTGATAGCATATGGAAGTGATAGAGTTGATATTCCCGACAAAAAGGTACCAGTTTATATTATATATGGATATGAGATTTATGAGCCGAATTGGCAAGCCGCTTGGCTGTTTGATCTTCTTTTGGGTTAAAGAAGGCCCAGAGAGGCGAGTTGGAGTTTGAGATATTGACCAGTACAAAGGAGGTGCTGGCGAAATTTTTCGAAAAGTTAAGGTGTTAGAAAATTCTCAGAATTTTTGAAAATTTAGTTAGTCGGAATAAATTAATATTAATTGATATTAATTGGTTCAGTTGAAACCGGAGACAAGAGGTAAACAGATAAATTTTTACCCAGAAGATAGGGCCATCCCCTAGCTTAGCAATTTCGAGGAAGAAATTTTATTAAGGGGGGAAGATTGTAGTAACCCGCATTTTAGCTGTTGAACGACTTATTTATTTAATTATTAAATATCGATTTATCGATATCGAGAACGTGAATTAAATAATATTGAATATTTAATTAATAATTATAATATAATTATAATAGAATTTGAAACGATGCGGCAGTTCGCTATTTGGCGATTCGAACTTCAACTGAATGTACAGGATTCGTTTTAAGCCGGATTTCTGTGAAACAAGAAACGTGTGGAGCTGGTGGAGTATATTTTTCTAATGGAAGAGAAAAATAGGGATTTCGTCGGGTAGATTTTGAGATATGTCCAAATCAAATTTTGAAATAGTCGCTATAGAATCGTTTATCGACCGTATCGGATTATTCGATATAACTAGAGATCGGTTGGGAATTTAGGCAAGGTCCTTTTGGGAAATAGTGATAATTTAATTTTTAGAATTTTATGGTAATTTTTAATTAATTTAATAAGTAACTTTTTATTTGGAGTATTTGGCACCCTGTATCGACATTTCGGGGTTTCACAATATGAGTCCATCTACCGGTATTATTACATATTTGGGACCATAGCACATCACTCATTTAAATGGTATTTTTGTTTCTGTCCATAACAGTCTCTACGTGAACAGAATATTTCATAGTGGGGTACGCTATGTTTTTAACTTAAAACAAACTAAACTGAATGGTTAACTGGTCAAACGGACTCAGAATTCAACGAAACAAGTTTCATACGAAACCTTAGGAAGAGGTCTAGTGAAACGTCAAGGCCTCATATTTTTAGGATTTTTTCTGAAATTGTTAGGAATTATTGCTCGGTGTTTTTCATCGATATTTTCTAAGGGATTTTTACAAACGGTGTCGGAATTCGACGAAACCTGTCTCATTTGGTCCGGAATATTTTTCTATGCTAGGATTGACTTTGTTTGTCAAAAACAGAGATCGTATGAGGCTACGTTGATACGAGACTTCACGTATAAGGAATCGAATATTAAAATAATATTTTATCCTTTCCCCCTTGTATATAAACACCACCCTCATTCCTTAAAACCTAATTTACATCTTCTGCCAAATCAAAAAGGAGCCGCCACCAACTAAACAAGAAAAGTGAAAATAACTTCTTTAACGAAATCAAATATAAAAGAGAAACCGCATGGCAGTAAAAGAAAATGCTCGTTCTTTCCTTTGTTTTAATCTCCTTCGTTCCCTCGATCTATTTTTACACCAGCAGTTCACCTCGTTTTTTTCATATCAAATCCCTAAACCTTTTTCTTCTGTAGCTACCGTAAGTTAGTGGAGTTCAAGTGCAGCGTGTGTTGAGTAGGAGGAGCACTGTTCTTTTGGTAGTGAGGCGCGGTTCTGGAAAAGGAGTGAGCATGCAGTACGGAGTCTTTTCTTTGTTGCAAAGTACTGGTGTCGACCGGGAAGGAAAGACGCATATACATGTCATTGTTGCTCATAAAGGAGAGCTGAATGGGGAGGGTATGGAAGAGAAGGGGCTGGACGACGAAATGAAGAGGAGCTCGTGAGTTATATGTTGAAGTGGAGTTCAGCAGTGCGCAAGTTATTGTCTGGTGTTGAAAAGGACAGAGAGCGTGAAGGGCTGAGAAGGAGTGGAGAGTGGATGTTGAGTATGGTGTAAAGAAGATTGTCGAAGTGGTATTGGTCTTAGCGTGGACAGTAAACAGGGTGCAGGGGTCGTAGTGGTGCAAAGGAATATTAGAAGAGGGTGCATGCGTTTTATACTGTGATGAAGTTTTTTTTTAAATCGAGATGCAGGGAGACCGAGATCCAAATGAATGAAACGCAAGGGGGCATGGCATTGTCAGTTTAGGAGAGGGGACATAGGAAAAGCGAACAGTGAAGTTGGTTCTAATTTCCATGTAGAAATAAGCGGTTTAGGTGGAAGCAAGTCTTCGTGGTGGAGAATTGTAAACTGGGGCTTGCGGGTTCAAAAACGAACTGATACGTGGAAGAAGGTGACATACAGCGAAGGGGTGCGGGCCTGTGTTCTCCTTATAAGTTTGGGGGGTGGGCCGATAGAAAACGGAAGCCCAACAAAATGAAAATAAAAATAAATAAATAAAGGATACCAAATGGACATTTGAATGGAAAGGATCATCCTTGCGTAAAATTATCTGGGGGGGAGCTTCAAACACGAGGTGGGTTTGTCTGGGCCTTGGCCGAAACAAGGGTAAGGAAATATTTAATTAAAATTAGTAATTTATAATTTTATGTGTGTATTAACTTTAAAAACGCAATATTTATCTCATATGCTATCAGAAATTCGAACGGTTGGATTCGTTGGGATCGTATGGACGAGCACTTCACAATGGAATTGGTTAGAAGTGGATTGGAGCTCGTCTGAATTTACGGAGAATTAAACTGTTTGATTCAAATCAAAACAACAGTTTATCGTTCTTTAACGATGAACTGCAAATGTGAGTAAAACTCACCAACTCTGAATAGTTATATTTTTATAATGAATTGTTAGAACTGTTAATCATCTGTTGATTGTTGTGTGTTGGTTGATTGATTGAACTGCTAGTCAGTGAACGAAAATATTTTATATATATATATATATAAACAGTTAGATAGTTATATTTTGATTCTGTTTATCAGGATAATTCATATTGAACTGAAAATGATGACAATCATGTTGTGTAACATCTGTGATGCAGGGAGACAGGTTGGAGGAATCCGACTGGATTCCTCAACAGTTATTTTATTGTTTTTCATATATTTTAATATATGACGTGAATTATAACCTGTTGTTGATTGTGTGTGTATGGACGAGATTAGACATCGTGATTTGATATGATTGAATACCATAACATAACGGAATGGTGATAAGGGAATTTTCAAAGTGATATTGAAAATAGAATATTTATAAAATGGGATATTTATAAATAAGAGATATTTATAAAGTGGAATATTTATAAATAAAGAATATTTATAAATTGGGATATTTATAAATAGGAGATATTTGAAAAAGGAATAAATTCAAAACATTTCTTTTTGAATGGAAAGGCCTATGTGGCGAGTTTGGGGATTTTCCCGATGCTCCCAATACAAAGGGGGTTATGGCGAATTTTCCCGGGAATTTAAGAAGTTAAAATATTTCAAGAAAATATTTTTGAAAAGGGAATATTTGTAAACCATTTACAAATAGAATTGGAAAGGGAACATTATAAAAAGGAAATCATTTTTTTAAGTGTAGAACCGTTATTTAAAAGTAAATCTTTTCAAATGAATAAAACGTTGTTAAAAAGGAAATCTTTATAAAGTAAATAAAGTAAATCGAATATGGTATTCGAAGTTAGTTAATCGAATATAGACATTCGAAAGGAGTTAATCGAATTTGGTATTCGAAAGTTAGTTAATCGAATATGTTATTCGAAAGGGGTTCGTCAAGTCGAGTTAGTCAAATAAAGTTAACCAGTTAGAGTTAATCGATTAGAGTTAAATCGAAGCTAGTTATTCGATAGGAGTTAATCAAGATGAGTTAAATAAGTTAAGTTAATCGAACCTAGTTATTCGATAGGAGTTAATCAAGTTGAATTAAATAAAACCAAGTTAGTCGAGCCTAGTTAATCGAATCGAATTGGACGAACCAAGTAAGTCGAGTTAAGTTAGTCAAGTTAGTCGAGCCTAGTTAATCGAATCGAATTGGTCGAACCAAGTAAGTCGAGTTAGTCGAGTCAAGTTAAGTTAGTCGAGTTAAGTTCGTCGAGTTAAAGGAGTTATCGATGTTAGTTTCATCGAAGGGAGTTATCGATTATAGTTTAATCGAAGCGAGATTTTCAAGTATGAGATATTTGAAAGGGAAGAGTTATCGAATATTAGTTATTCGAAGAGAGATTATCGAATATCGTTTATTCGAGAAGGAGTTAAATCGAATATAGGTTATTCGAAGAAGAGTTAATCAAATAGAGATTTCTCGAAGAGAGTTAATCGGCAAATTCGATTATATCGAATTCGGGAAAGTACTTATACTTTCCAGTGTTTAAATAGAGATTTATTTATTTTTAAATAAATAAGTGTTAGGTTAATTATTCACTAATAAGAATAGAAGTTATAATTAAAGTTAGAAAATTCGAAAGTAGGGATTATAACATTATCGTTATAACCAATGTTTTAAATATAGAAATGGACTAGTAAAATTGAATCCGAGAAAGGCGTAAAGAAGTTGTTAAAGATTAAAAGATAAACTTTGACCATTTCGAAGTTATAACGTTGTTCAGTTAAGGTCTGAGAGGTAAATATACCCCAACTTGAGTGACTTCCTTCTTAACTAAGAAATGGTAAGGTTTGATCGTAAAGGAGTTTTGGAAATGTTTTCCAAACGAGAATCAGAAATGTTTTCTGATAAAAGAAAAATAAGAATTTAGAATATAGGGAAACAGGAGATAAGTAAATAAATGTACTAAAGAGATTAATGTTAAATGATGTTGTTCGATAAAATTTCCATCTGGAAATAATATCGTTGTTTGCACACTTGTTTTTCTTCGATAGTTACCTCACAGACTATCGAAGTTTTTGACCATTTTAACGTTGTTAATATGGAGAGACCGGTTGGATTATTATCCAAAGAACCACTCTGTATTGGCATAAGCGTCGCGAATCATATATGCCAAAGATAATTGAAGACGGAGTAAAATGCAAGGGCTATCCTGTTTACAGAATAGTGCCTTCGGTTTGTCCAATCCCAGGACAACTTGTATGGACGAAGGTCTGACAGAGTATATCCAATGGATCGCGTAAGTTGATCTGTTCAAACGTATTCACGTTGGTGGCGGAGGAATTCGTTTCTCTTAGCTGTATACCCGTGTTATTTTTGGATAAGTCAATTTGTGATTTGGCGGGTATGACGATGTGACATTCTAAGTGAATGAGGACGACTTGTATGAATGAATGTCTGACAGAGTATTTCCAGACGGTCACGTACATTGATTTCTTCAACTATACCAAGAGTGGAAGCAGAGAAGGAAACTTCTTTTAGCTGACACGTAATGTATGGTTGTAGACGTCAATTAGTGATTCTGATGGATTTGACAATATGGCATTCGAAGTGAATCAATTGTGATGATAAAGCGTAGCTTCTAGCCTCACAACCGGTAAATGACAGAAATCGGGCAGGCAGCATGGCTAAGTCGGTCGCACCGAAGTAGGGTGTATAATCACCTATCTAGTAAATATTCATTTGTTTCTTAAATCTATCAATGCTCTCCCATATATATACGGGAACGGTTGCTGATCCCAACCGTTGGTGATGTACATTCGATACACTCAAGCGAAATGAGTGGTCGGTCATGTGTGGCTGAGTTACAAGATGTTCTTGTTGAACTCCAGTGTATTGTTCCTAGAGTACACTAATCGGAAGGTGGTTCCATACCTTGTCATAGTCGGAAATCCATTACCCAATACGTGCTTGCGATTTTGATTGTATACTATATATGTAGAACGTGAGATGAAAGCATTTCTGCTAGTTGATATCTATTTGTACATAGACATTATTATAATATCAAAAGGTTTTTTTGATATAAAGATATTTTGGATTTTTATAAGGGAAAAACCCGTTCCGTTCTGCGGCGTGGTCTTATGAGATATCATTTACTTGTTCATATACATGTTTAAACTGTTTTACTCATACCAGTCCCATGACTGACCCGGAGTTTATTTGTTTTGTTTTCCCTAAACTCTTGGGTGCCTAAATTTGTACGAGCAGTCAAGTAGTCGGGATTTTACAGATACACTTGGAGAGTTTGGAGCAGGATGCTTCAAGATTCTATAGCTATTATTATTTCCGCTGTTGTTGTAAGTGTTGTACTCTGATTAGTGTTATTGTATACATATACTGATGTTATTTCAAAGATATGTTATGTTATATTTTATTCGTTCCGCTGTGAGATTCGTGTTTACTCTGATGATGATGTTCTTCTTCTTCTTCTATTCTATAAGTTCTATCTTATCTATTCTCACCCTCTATTTTCTTTCTATTAGTTTTCTTGAATTTCTAGTTTAAATTGGGTTGGACTTGTGTTATTTAGTCAGCTCAAATTGGACCGGATTTTCGGGTCACTACAGTTGGTATCAGAGCGAGGTTTAGTTAATACCTTGGCTCTGTGGCGTGATTCAGTAGAGATGGGATTAGTAATATCCTAGACTGAATTTGAGTGTATATATACAAGTGCGTATTTGTTAGTTAATATACAGTGATTTATATTGTGCAGACTCATTGGTTGAGTGGCTTATGGATTCTGGACGATCAGTTTGATCCACTGTATAGGGAAGAGTTTTATAAACACTTGAATACGATGAACCGACATAGTATGTTTTGATATAGTATATTGGTTGTGTTGGTTGTTATTATAATCGAGTAAGATTATAAAAGGTGAAATGATTATAAATAACTAATTAGAATTCATATAAGGAAAATATATGAAATAAGATGAAGTAAATCTGAATTTAAATCAGATTGGAATTAAAATAAGGAAATTTTAAGTTCCTGGGAGATTTTGAAAACGTTTTTCAAACTGAAAGTGATATAGTATTGAACTCGCTTCGATAACTGGAAAATAGATTCTGATGATGATTCGCGACATCATCAGTGTTCATTTTCGAGTTCTAAGTGACGGATTACTACTAAAGGTTTTGTTTTTGAAGTTGAGAAAACAAGTTGTTTAGAAATTCAAGGGTTTTGAGTTGGCATTATGATTTCAAATTGATTTGAAATTTACCCAGGAATTTAAGTTCTGGAATTAAAATTTAACTAATGAAGATAAATAGATTGAGATGGTAAAATTAAATTGAAATTTAACTTGAACTAAGTTAAATAGAATTGAATTGGATTAGAGACTAATCTGTTATGGAATTGGGTTGATGAGTTAAGAATTTGAAATTTGATATTGGGGTTCGAATGAAACTCGGTCTTGATTTGAGGATATGAACTGATTGGAATTTGATGGAAATAACACTGGTATATGCTGAGTTGATAGCATATGGAAGTGATAGAGTTGATATTCCCGACAAAAAGGTACCAGTTTATATTATATATGGATATGAGATTTATGAGCCGAATTGGCAAGCCGCTTGGCTGTTTGATCTTCTTTTGGGTTAAAGAAGGCCCAGAGAGGCGAGTTGGAGTTTGAGATATTGACCAGTACAAAGGAGGTGCTGGCGAAATTTTTCGAAAAGTTAAGGTGTTAGAAAATTCTCAGAATTTTTGAAAATTTAGTTAGTCGGAATAAATTAATATTTAGTCGATATTAATTGGTTCAGTTGAAACCGGAGACAAGAGGTAAACAGATAAATTTTTACCCAGAAGATAGGGTCATCCCCTAGCTTAGCAATTTCGAGGACGAAATTTTATTAAGGTGGGAAGATTGTAGTAACCCGCATTTTAGCTGTTGAACAACTTATTTATTTAATTATTAAATATCGATTTATCGATATCGAGAACGTGAATTAAATAATATTGAATATTTAATTAATAATTATAATATAATTATAATAGAGTTTGAAACGACGCGGTAGTTCGCTATTTGGCGATTCGAACTTCAACCGAATGTACAGGATTCGTTTTAAGCCGGATTTCTGTGAAACAAGAAACGTGTGGAGCTGGTGTAGTATATTTTTCTAATGGAAGAGAAAAATAGGGATTTCGTCGGGTAGATTTTGAGATATGTCCAAATCAAATTTTGAAATAGTCGTTATAGAATCGTTTATCGACCGTATCGGATTATTCGATATAACTAGAGATCGGGTGGGAATTTAGGCAAGGTCCCTTTGGGAAATAGTGATAATTTAATTTTTAGAATTTTATGGTAATTTTTAATTAATTTAATAAGCAACTTTTTATTTGGAGTATTTGGCACCCTGTATCGACATTTCGGGGTTTCACAATATGAGTCCATCTACCGGTATTATTACATTTTTGGGACCATAGCACATCACTCATTTAAATGGTATTTTTGTTTCTGTCCATAACAGTCTCTACGTGAACAGAATATTTCATAGTGGGGTACGCTATGTTTTTAACTTAAAACAAACTAAACTGAATGGTTAACTGGTCAAACGGACTCAGAATTCAACGAAACAAGTTTCATACGAAACCTTAGGAAGAGGTCTAGTGAACGTCAAGGCCTCATATTTTTAGGATTTTTTCTGAAATTGTTAGGAATTATTGCTCGGTGTTTTTCATCGATATTTTCTAAGGGATTTTTACAAACGGTGTCGGAATTCGACGAAACCTGTCTCATTTGGTCCGGAATATTTTTCTATGCTAGGATTGACATTATTGTCAAAAACAGAGATCGTATGAGGCTACGTTGATACGAGACTTCACGTATAAGGAATCGAATATTAAAATAATATTTTATCCTTTCCCCCTTGTATATAAACACCACCCTCATTCCTTAAAACCTAATTTACATCTTCTGCCAAATCAAAAAGGAGCCGCCACCAACTAAACAAGAAAAGTGAAAATAACTTCTTCAATGAAATCAAATATAAAAGAGAAACCGCATGGCAGTAAAAGAAAATGCTCGTTCTTTCCTTTGTTTTAATCTCCTTCGTTCCCTCGATCTATTTTTACACCAGCAGTTCACCTCGTTTTTTTCATATCAAATCCCTAAACCTTTTTCTTCTGTAGCTACCGTAAGTTAGTGGAGTTCAAGTGCAGCGTGTGTTGAGTAGGAGGAGCACTGTTCTTTCGGTAGTGAGGCGCGGTTCTGGAAAAGGAGTGAGCATGCAGTACGGAGTCTTTTCTTTGTTGCAAAGTACTGGTGTCGACCGGGAAGGAAAGACGCATATACATGTCATTGTTGCTCATAAAGGAGAGCTGAACGGGGAGGGTATGGAAGAGAAGGGGCTGGACGACGAAATGAAGAGGAGCTCGTGAGTTATATGTTGAAGTGGAGTTCAGCAGTGCGCAAGTTACTGTCTGGTGTTGAAAAGGACAGAGAGCGTGAAGGGCTGAGAAGGAGTGGAGAGTGGATGTTGAGTATGGTGTAAAGAAGATTGTCGAAGTGGTATTGGTCTTAGCGTGGACAGCAAACAGGGTGCAGGGGTCGTACTGGTGCAAAGGAATATTAGAAGAGGGTGCATGCGTTTTATACTGTGATGAAGTTTTTTTTTAAATCGAGATGCAGGGAGACCGAGATCCAAATGAATGAAACGCAAGGGGGCATGGCATTGTCAGTTTAGGAGAGGGGACATAGGAAAAGCGAACAGTGAAGTTGGTTCTAATTTCCAAGTAGAAACAAGCGGTTTAGGTGGAAGCAAGTCTTCGTGGTGGAGAATTGTAAACTGGGGCTTGCGGGTTCAAAAACGAACTGATACGTGGAAGAAGGTGACATACAGCGAAGGGGTGCGGGCCTGTGTTATCCTTATAAGTTTGGGGGGTGGGCCGATAGAAAACGGAAGCCCAACAAAATGAAAATAAAAATAAATAAATAAAGGATACCAAATGAACATTTGAATGGAAAGGATCATCCTTGCGTAAAATTATCTGGGGGGGGAGCTTCAAACACGAGGTGGGTTTGTCTGGGCCTTGGCCGAAACAAGGGTAAGGAAATGTTTAATTAAAATTAGTAATTTATAATTTTATGTGTGTATTAACTTAAAAACGCAATATTTATCTCATATGCTATCAGAAATTCGAACGGTTGGATCCGTTGGGATCGTATGGACGAGCACTTCACAATGGAATTGGTTGGAAGTGGATTGGAGCTCGTCTGAATTTACGGAGAATTAAACTGTTTGATTCAAATCAAAACAACAGTTTATCGTTCTTTAACGATAAACTGCAAATGTGAGTAAAACTCACCAACTCTGAACAGTTATATTTTTATAATGAATTGTTAGAACTGTTAATCATCTGTTGATTGTTGTGTGTTGGTTGATTGATTGAACTGCTAGTCAGTGAACGAAAATATTTTATATATATATATATATAATATATAAACAGTTAGATAGTTATATATTGATTCTGTTTATCAGGATAATTCATATTGAACTGAAAATGATGACAATCATGTTGTGTAACATCTGTGATGCAGGGAGACAGGTTGGAGGAATCCGACTGGATTCCTCAACAGTTATTTTATTGTTTTTCATATATTTTAATATATGACGTGAATTATAACCTGTTGTTGATTGTGTGTGTATGGACGAGATTAGACATCGTGATTTGATATGATTGAATACCATAACATAACGGAATGGTGATAAGGGAATTTTCAAAGTGATATTGAAAATAGAATATTTATAAAATGGGATATTTATAAATAAGAGATATTTATAAAGTGGAATATTTATAAATAAGGAATATTTATAAATTGGGATATTTATAAATAGGAGATATTTGAAAAAGGAATAAATTCAAAACATTTCTTTTTGAATGGAAAGGCCTGTGTGGCGAGTTTGGGGATTTTCCCGATGCTCCCAATACAAAGGGGGTTATGGCGAATTTTCCCGGGAATTTAAGGAGTTAAAATATTTCAAGAAAATATTTTTGAAAAGGGAATATTTGTAAACCATTTACAAATAGAATTGGAAAGGGAACATTATAAAAAGGAAATCATTTTTTTAAGTGTAGAACCGTTATTTAAATGTAAATCTTTTCAAATGATTAAAACGTTGTTAAAAAGGAAATCTTTATAAAGTAAATCGAATATGGTATTCGAAGTTAGTTAATCGAATATAGACATTCGAAAGGAGTTAATCGAATTTGGTATTCGAAAGTTAGTTAATCGAATATGTTATTCGAAAGGGGTTCGTCAAGTCGAGTTAGTCAAATAAAGTTAACCAGTTAGAGTTAATCGATTAGAGTTAAATCGAAGCTAGTTATTCGATAGGAGTTAATCAAGATGAGTTAAATAAGTTAAGTTAATCGAACCTAGTTATTCGATAGGAGTTAATCAAGTTGAATTAAATAAAACCAAGTTAGTCGAGCCTAGTTAATCGAATCGAATTGGACGAACCAAGTAAGTCGAGTTAAGTTAGTCAAGTTAGTCGAGCCTAGTTAATCGAATCGAATTGGTCGAACCAAGTAAGTCGAGTTAGTCGAGTCAAGTTAAGTTAGTCGAGTTAAGTTCGTCGAGTTAAAGGAGTTATCGATGTTAGTTTCATCGAAGGGAGTTATCGATTATAGTTTAATCGAAGCGAGATTTTCAAGTATGAGATATTTGAAAGGGAAGAGTTATCGAATATTAGTTATTCGAAGAGAGATTATCGAATATCGTTTATTCGAGAAGGAGTTAAATCGAATATAGGTTATTCGAAGAAGAGTTAATCAAATAGAGATTTCTCGAAGAGAGTTAATCGGCAAATTCGATTATATCGAATTCGGGAAAGTACTTATACTTTCCAGTGTTTAAATAGAGATTTATTTATTTTTAAATAAATAAGTGTTAGGTTAATTATTCACTAATAAGAATAGAAGTTATAATTAAAGTTAGAAAATTCGAAAGTAGGGATTATAACATTATCGTTATAACCAATGTTTTAAATATAGAAATGGACTAGTAAAATTGAATCCGAGAAAGGCGTAAAGAAGTTGTTAAAGATTAAAAGATAAACTTTGACCATTTCGAAGTTATAACGTTGTTCAGTTAAGGTCTGAGAGGTAAATATACCCCAACTTGAGTGACTTCCTTCTTAACTAAGAAATGGTAAGGTTTGATCGTAAAGGAGTTTTGGAAATGTTTTCCAAACGAGAATCAGAAATGTTTTCTGATAAAAGAAAAATAAGAATTCAGAATATAGGGAAACAGGAGATAAGTAAATAAATGTACTAAAGAGATTAATGTTAAATGATGTTGTTCGATAAAATTTCCATCTGGAAATAATATCGTTGTTTGCACACTTGTTTTTCTTCGATAGTTACCTCACAGACTATCGAAGTTTTTGACCATTTTAACGTTGTTAATATGGAGAGACCGGTTGGATTATTATCCAAAGAACCACTCTGTATTGGCATAAGCGTCGCGAATCATATATGCCAAAGATAATTGAAGACAGAGTAAAATGCAAGGGCTATCCTGTTTACAGAATAGTGCCTTCGGTTTGTCCAATCCCAGGACAACTTGTATGGACGAAGGTCTGACAGAGTATATCCAATGGATCGCGTAAGTTGATCTGTTCAAACGTATTCACGTTGGTGGCGGAGGAATTCGTTTCTCTTAGCTGTATACCCGTGTTATTTTTGGATAAGTCAATTTGTGATTTGGCGGGTATGACGATGTGACATTCTAAGTGAATGAGGACGACTTGTATGAATGAATGTCTGACAGAGTATTTCCAGACGGTCACGTACATTGATTTCTTCAACTATACCAAGAGTGGAAGCGGAGAAGGAAACTTCTTTTAGCTGACACGTAATGTATGGTTGTAGACGTCAATTAGTGATTCTGATGGATTTGACAATATGGCATTCGAAGTGAATCAATTGTGATGATAAAGCGTAGCTTCTAGCCTCACAACCGGTAAATGACAGAAATCGGGCAGGCAGCATGGATAAGTCGGTCACACCGAAGTAGGGTATATAATCACCTATCTAGGAAATATTCATTTGTTTCTTAAATCTATCAATGCTCTCCCATATATATACGGGAACGGTTGCTGATCCCAACCGTTGGTGATGTACATTCGATACACTCAAGCGAAATGAGTGGTCGGTCATGTGTGGTTGAGTTACAAGATGTTCTTGTTGAACTCCAGTGTATTGTTCCTAGAGTACACTGATCGGAAGGTGGTTCCATACCTTGTCATAGTTGGAAATCCATTACCCAATACGTGCTTGCGATTTTGATTGTATACTATATATGTAGAACGTGAGATGAAAGCATTTCTGCTAGTTGATATCTATTTGTACATAGACATTATTATAATATCAAAAGGTTTTTTTGATATAAAGATATTTTGGATTTTTATAAGGGAAAACCCCGTTCCGTTCTGCGGCGTGGTCTTATGTAACAACCCGGAAAATCTGGGCCAGTTTAAAATTTTTATTTTGGCAAATTTGGCGAATTTTGATTATTTAAAATGAATTATTTTAAATAATATCGACGAGAAATTTATTTTGAATAGAATTCGACGTATATATTATATACGTCGTCGTTAGAATATATAATAATTATATATAATTATAAAAAGGAATTGAAAATGGCGCGGTAGTTCGATAATTCGATTTCAAACTTCAATTGAATGTACCGGGTGCAAAACAATCCGGATTTTTGTGAAACCAAAAACATTAGGATCTAATTGATGATATCTTTCCAACGAAGTTGAGAAACTGAGATTTCACTTTATAAATGATAAGATATGTCCAGTTGAAAATTCTGAATAGTCGCTATGGAATTCAGGCCCTTAAAAATGGACATTTTGCAAATGACCTCGGATTTCGACGAAACCAGTTTTGTTGGATCCGCAGTGTCAAGTTATTGCTAGATTCCAAATTTCATAATTTTTCGAATCAATATGTGAGCGTGGCAAAGGAAAACGCGTTTGACCAGTTTCAGTTGATTTTAATCGACTGGAAAATGGCCATTTTTCTAACGGTCTCAGAATTCGACGAAACTAGTTTTGTTAGGACCGTATCATCAATACGAAGCTAGAAAATATTTTTCTGCAATTTATAGAGTTAGTATGTGACCCCAGTAATTTGAAATGTGCGTTTAAAATTCAATATAGTGATTTAAATGAAAATTAAAAAGGAAACTGATTGTAACGATCAAATCAGCTTAGGATACATATCCCATTGTGTTCGGAATGGGGGTGAAACGCTATGGACGACAGGCGGTGGGCCTCGTTTCGAGGTCGTAAGTAAAAGTTAACTTTTTGCAGAATAAAATAATTAAAAAAAAAAAAAGAGATTTATCTCTCCCCCCTTTTTATTCTGGCCCCCCCCCCCCCCCGTTCAAAAGGAAATCAGAAAAATTTTATTATAAAATAAAACCCCGTCCCCCCCAAATCGCCAGAGCCGCCTTTCCCCGTCGTCGAAGACGAACGCGCCGCCGCCTCCTAGTGCAAACCCACCGCCTCCCTCTCTCCTCTACACCTCGTCTATCTCTCCTATACTTCGATCGATTTTGCCCCTCTAACCCGCCATCTTCGAGCGCTTCTTCCTTGGCGCTGGGGGGGGGGGTTCGAGTTCGGAACCGTTCATGGCATGGGGGCGGAAGTCGAAGCTGGTCGGAGTGGTGATGGTTGATGGGGGTCCGACGATCCAGGTGGCGTGCGATTCCAAGGCGACGTTGATGAATGGGTGGTATTCGACGGCCTGAAGCACAGAGAAAAGGTTTTATTTTTATTTAATTCTTCTTAAGTTTTTTAAAATCAGTTTTTAAATCTGAATACTTTGTTTTTAAATCTGAAAATATACTTTGTTTTAAATCTGAATATACTTTGTTTTAAATCTGAATACTTTGTTTTTAAATCTGAAAATATACTTTGTTTTAAATCTGAATATACTTTGTTTTAAATCTGAATACTTTGTTTTTAAATCTGAAAATATACTTTGTTTTAAATCTGAAAACACTTTGTTTTTAAATCTGAAAATACTTTGTTTTAAATCTGAAAATACTTTGTTTTAAATCTGAAAACACTTTGTTTTTAAATCTGAAAATACTTGGTTTTAAAATATGAAATCGCTTTGTTTTAAAAACATGGGTTCTAAAAATAGAAATAAACATAAGTGTTTAAAATAAAAATAGTTTGGTTTTTGAAATAAAATTAGCGTAGTTTATAAAGTTAGCATTGTTTTATAATATATACATCGTATGAAAAAATGTGATTTTTGTATGTATGACTTTGAAATAAAAAATCGATTTTTATATATTGAACTTTGAAGTAAAAATTCGATTTTTATATATTGAACTTTGAAGTAAAAATTCGATTTTTATATATTGAACTTTGAAGTAAAAATTCGATTTTTATATATAGAACTTTGAAGTAAAAATTCGATTTTTATATATTGAATAGCGAAGTAAAAATTCGATTTTTATATATTGAACTTTGAAGTAAAAATTCGATTTTTATATATTGAATAGCGAAGTAAAAATGTGATTTTTACGTATGTAGTGAAAGCAGCAACGAAGGTGACAAAAAGGCGAAACGACGAAGACTTCTGCAAAAGAAGAGCCATGGAGCTAGGATAGCTATATGTGAGAATTTCTCACCTTTCAATTTTATTTCTAGTTATATATATACTAGGATGCAGACGGTGTTTAGTAGCACCCGACACAATCGTCCACAGACCATGGACTTGTTTGTTTGGTTGCATAGATTAGTTGAATTATTTGTTTGAATTGAATTGTTGGGTGAGATGAAATTGATTTGATTGATGTGTGAATGGCGTGGGCCTTCACTAGACCGGGGATAAGGCTAGGCCTCGTCCCGTTTCTAGTATCGTGCCGTTATGCCGCCGAAATTTTCTAAAATAAGTTAGAAAAATAAAAATATCATTTTATTTAAAGAATGAACTGAATAGAAATTCATATGTTGAAATAAAATGTTTTATCGTTAAAAATATAATTTTTAACGTGAATGTGAATAAATAAATATTCATTTACAAACCAGACGGTTTGTTTATGTACACCTATTTGAATGACATTGATTGGGACGATAAATTTTACACATCGCCCAACTGCACAAATAAAATATGCGTTTGATTGTTTGAAACCCCACACGGGTGTTGGGATGAAATTTGAAGTTCACTCATCCTGATTGATTAAATGTGTCGATCGATTGATTGACAGGCTGTTATGAGCGTTGAATATCTATATTTGATGCTTATACAGTGTAGTGCACTTTGGTTGATGGTTGATTATTTTTCAATGTAATTATATACATGTGTTGTATGAAAATCCATATAATTAACTTTATATGGTAATTGATTGGGCCTCATTCCAATTTGAAAAATAAAGAATATATATAAAATAAAAGTTCATGTGTTGACAGTACTCATTCATTGAGATTGGTCATGTGTTGAACGAAATATTTTGATAATAACAACTATTTTGAAAAAAGAAATATTTGAAATAGAATATTTGAAAATAGAAATTTATGAAGCCGTGTTGATTAGATTGACGCCATTTTGACGTGAACGATATTTATATCGATTTTATTCATCTTAAAAATGAATATTGAAAAGTGATTTCGAAATCGAATATTTTGAATTGAATTGAAAACGATTTTGAAATGAATTGAATTGAAAACGATTTCGAAATGAATTGAATTGAAAACGATTTCGAAATGAAATGAATTGAAAACGAATTCAAATTGAATTGAAAACGATTTCGAAATGAATTGAATTGAAAACGATTTCGAAATGAATTGAATTGAAAACGATTTCGAAATGAATTGAATTGAAAACGAATTGAAATGAACTCAAATTGAATTGAAATTTGAATTGAATAGAAATGAATTTTGAAACGAATTTATAAGGAAGAATTCAATTTTTGATTTGAATTGAAAAGGAAGTTGAAATTTCTTTTGAAACGAATTTAAAACTATTTATATAATTCGTTTTAAATAGAAATCGACGAAGTATATATTATATATATTATATATATAATATAATGGCCTGAATAGAACGCGCCGCGCCGCGGCAGTTCGTGAATTTCGACCATTTATTTCAAACGGACATTACGGGAGATCCGACCGTCGGATTCTCCTAAAACCGGAACCGTTGGGTTCGTATCGAAAAGAGCTTTCTAACGAATGTTAGAAATTTGAAATCTAACGGTTGGATTTGGAGATACGTCCAAATCAAATTCGAAAAAGGTCGCTGTAAGTGCAGTTCGATGGCCATTGTTGGAAATCGACTGTACGGGCCTTGATAAAATTATTAAAAATAGTAATAATTTGTGTAAAATCATAAGAAATGATTTAGAAAGATTTGGGATGAAAAACTCCATATTTGAAAAGATAAAAATTGATTTTTATCGAAATGAACTAGTTTTGAACTAGAAATATAATTCTATTTATTTTTAAATAAATAAATTGAATTCGAAAAGGGTTTTAAAAATAACCAAAATTTCCAATGACTGCATTGGAGTGGATTTGAATCGAAATTGTCTTCGGAATATTTCGATGTTGGAATTCGTGATTATACAGGTGTTGTTATGGAAATTTGAAAGATATATATTTATATCGTTATTTCCAATACGACATTTGTTAGTCGTAGAATTCGATATTGAATATAAGCCGATATATTTTCTATTCAGAGCCATGTATTGAATATCGAATGTGATTTGGGTTTGTCGTGAGTGGTGTCTTCACTAACACTGTTCTTGAACCCAGTTGAGAAAAGATTAAATCTTTTTGTTTAGATTTAATGAAGTGTACCAATTAAATGATATTTAATTGGAATTGAATGGATATTGATTTTTGGGTTTATCGTGAACAGTGTTTTAAACAACACTCGTTCTTTAACCTGATAATTAATGAATGTGATTTTTGGGTTTATCGTGAACAGTGTTTTAAACAACACTTGTTCTTTAACCCGATAATTAATCGAATGTGATTTGGGTTTGTCGTGAATGGTGTCTTCACTAACACTGTTCTTGAACCCAGTTGAGAAAAGATTAAATCTTTTTGTTTAGATTTAATGAAGTGTACCAATTAAATGATATTTAATTGGAATTGAATGGATATTGATTTTTGGGTTTATCGTGAACAGTGTTTTAAACAACACTCGTTCTTTAACCTGATAATTAATGAATGTGATTTTTGGGTTTATCGTGAACAGTGTTTTAAACAACACTTGTTCTTTAACCCGATAATTAATCGAACGTGATTTGGGTTTGTCGTGAATGGTGTCTTCACTAACACTGTTCTTGAACCCAGTTGAGAAAGGATTAAATCTTTTTATTTAGATTTAATGAAGTGTACCAATTAAATGATATTTAATTGGAATTGAATTGGTATTGATTTTTGGGTTTATCGTGAACAGTGTTTTAAATAACACTTGTTCTTTAACCCGATAATTAATGGAATGGGATTTTGGGTTTATCGTGAATCGTGTTTTAAATGACACTGATTCTTTAACCCAGATAATGATTAAAACTAAGTAGAGTTTTAATGAATCTTTAATTAGATTGAAAAGATCGAGAATGGAGTATCACCAGTTTTGCTCCAGGCGATAGTTAAATCTTTAATTAGATTTGAACGTGAAATTTAGAAACTAACTGTCGGTTAGCCAAACAGAAGGGTTTTCTGGATATTGATCTGATGTTGGTTTCGGCCTTCGGGGTTAATATTTGGGGAATTATTCTCTTGATTAATTTACGGTTAGTGACTAATGAATTGGAATGAGGCGTATGTTGTGTTTGTGTAACACTTATTTAAATATACGCGAGTTATTCGGAAAGACCGGGTTTATCCCATTCTGAATAACTGATACGACGATAAGTCGAAGATGAAGACGATGGTCGAAGACCGGAGGTCTTCACGTCGTTTGGGGTGATAACTGATGATCTTGATTGGGCTGTACACCCAAGAAGATGGAAACAGTTAGTGATCGTCCAGACGTACTTGGAGATCGATGGATATGCGGGGTACTAGGTGCCTCCGGTTTCGTTCAGACCCAGAACGGACTTGAAAATGGACTGTGTGTCTGACATCGGATTTCATTATGTGTGACTGATATCGGTTGCATAGGATGGTTTGCCTGTGTGGCATGCTAAGATGCAAATGATCAAGGCTTCTGTTGAAAAGCAAAGTCTTGTAGTTGATGATCAAAGCACGGCCTTTGTGGCGTAGCTTTGTGTAACGTTTACCTCGCGTGTTTCACACCAGGTATGGACCAAAAACGGGAGACGGACCTCAGGGAGGGCCTGCGTTTCCTCCTAGCTAGAAGTGGCGTCAGTGGTTTTACACGCCCTGACGAGTTTGACTTATGTGGTTGTTGCTGTTGCGAGGCGCCTCGGATTGATCGGTCGTTCTCGAACCGATGGAGTCATTTAGTTGGCTCGCTTACGCCCCAAAGGGCGGCGAAACGTAGTGCTCAGGCATTTTTAATCCACTCCGTGTGGACCGGCCCTGTCGCTCCAAGGGTCGATGCGTTCTGATCCTGAGACTCGGGCTAGGCAGTCTCGAATCGGTTGAGGACTATCTTTTGCCTCGGTTCATAGACGGAAATCCAATTTCCAAATACGTGACATTTGCGGTTTTATTTGTAAACCTATATATGGCGACATGATATATGGTACCCATGCCGCCTATGATTGATACTTATGATTTGAAGTGTTTTATACACTATGCACTTATAATAGTATCAAATGATTTGTTTTAAACGTATCAAGCATTCTTTGGCTGTTATAAGGGAAAACCCTATCCCCCGGCTTGCGTTGCATTGTGTGATAGGACCTGGGTCTTATAACAGCTTCATTTTTCTTTATTTAGCATTGCGCTGTTTGTTTTATGCACTGGTATTCTTGGGAGGAAACCCGTTCCGTGTTATACGGCGTGGTCCCTTGATTTACCTAACTTTTAAAATAAAGAATAATAACTGTTTTAGTTCTCACACCAGTCACATGACTGACCTGGAGTTTATTGTTTTAACCTAAACTCTGGGTGCCCTTATTTTCGACACGGGCAGCTAGTAGTTTTGGTTTTGCAGATTTATATTCACAGGATCCTGGTTTACAGCTGGAACGATATCCGGAAAGCTTTGTATCCGTATATCTACTCCTAGTTGTATATTGTATTATTTTCCGCTGCTATGTATTTAAATGTAATTTAAATCTCTGATATTTCTGTGTAATATTCATTTATACTCTGTATATTCTTGTAATCTGATGCATTGTTGTTATATACAATGAAATGTTCTTCTGTATGCGTTCTGTTGTGGCTTGTTCTCGAACTATCCGACGCTTTCCTTTACGGGGAGGTTGCGGGTCTTTACACGTGGTATCAGAGCTTTGGTTTACAAAGCTAGAGAACAAGACACATTAGAACCTTACGAAAGAATTCATCAGATATTGGGTTAGTAATATCCAATTAGAATGACTCGTTAGAAATGGGATCAGTAGTATCCTAGAACGAGTGTGAAGAGTATATTTTTAAAGTGAAAACAAATTTTGTTTTGAAAATTTAAATCAGTTATTCGTAGTTGATTATTTATTTATATTGATTTGGACAGTCCAGTATATAAAGAATTTGCATATACGCCTTGCAAACGTATATTCGAAGTTTTAATATACCGGGTAGATATAGAACCGCACTCTAGTAGCCCGACAATGTTCTGATGGTGGTTCGAAACATCATCAGCATTTATTTTCGAGTGACGAAGGTGTGATTTTCTATATATTTCCATTAGACTGGTGTGAGAACCAAAATTAGATAGGGCCTATTGTTGTGATTTGGCATCAAAAACATGATTTTTGTATATGTATCAGAATTATGAATTTGAAACTCTAAGGCACTAATTGATTGATGTTTGTGTTGTTTGTTTAATTGTTTGATAATTTTGAACTATTATGCCTAATTGAATCAAATATTGAATTGTATTGAAAATTGGTCGCATTTGCTTGCATATACATATATATCATTGAACAGGTCATAGCAAGGAGGCTAGAGCCAGAGAATAAAATTTGTTTGCCCGACAAATAGGTACATGTTTACTACATAATTTCCTGTTTTGTTTGGGTGATGATGATTTTATGAGCCTATTGGCTAGCCGCTTGGCTTTTTCTTTTTCTTTTTGAGATCTGAAGGACCGGGGAAGCTATTTGAAATTCCCCGATGCTCCCGGTGCAGGGGAGGTTATGGCGAAATTTTTCAAAAATTTAGGGTGTTAGCCAAATTTTTGAAATTTTGAAAATTCTCAGAAACCAAAGGGTTGGAGAATGAAAGCCAGATCGAACATAGAGTTGATTAATCAAACCACTTTCGACTTTGTTCCTTTTCGGGGACGAAAAGTTTTAAGTGGGGGAGATTGTAACAACCCGGAAAATCTGGGCCAGTTTAAAATTTTTATTTTGGCAAATTTGGCGAATTTTGATTATTTAAAATGAATTATTTTAAATAATATCGACGAGAAATTTATTTTGAATAGAATTCGACGTATATATTATATACGTCGTCGTTAGAATATATAATAATTATATATAATTATAAAAAGGAATTGAAAATGGCGCGGTAGTTCGATAATTCGATTTCAAACTTCAATTGAATGTACCGGGTGCAAAACAATCCGGATTTTTGTGAAACCAAAAACATTAGGATCTAATTGATGATATCTTTCCAACGAAGTTGAGAAACTGAGATTTCACTTTATAAATGATAAGATATGTCCAGTTGAAAATTCTGAATAGTCGCTATGGAATTCAGGCCCTTAAAAATGGACATTTTGCAAATGACCTCGGATTTCGACGAAACCAGTTTTGTTGGATCCGCAGTGTCAAGTTATTGCTAGATTCCAAATTTCATAATTTTTCGAATCAATATGTGAGCGTGGCAAAGGAAAACGCGTTTGACCAGTTTCAGTTGATTTTAATCGACTGGAAAATGGCCATTTTTCTAACGGTCTCAGAATTC
The DNA here is from genome assembly GCA_030737875.1 of Allium sativum. Classification (NCBI taxonomy): domain Eukaryota; kingdom Viridiplantae; phylum Streptophyta; class Magnoliopsida; order Asparagales; family Amaryllidaceae; genus Allium; species Allium sativum. Next base: position 941,929,985 of record CM060910.1, on the reverse strand, counting down.
GACGAAACTAGTTTTGTTAGGACCGTATCATCAATACGAAGCTAGAAAATATTTTTCTGCAATTTATAGAGTTAGTATGTGACCCCAGTAATTTGAAATGTGCGTTTAAAATTCAATATAGTGATTTAAATGAAAATTAAAAAGGAAACTGATTGTAACGATCAAATCAGCTTAGGATACATATCCCATTGTGTTCGGAATGGGGGTGAAACGCTATGGACGACAGGCGGTGGGCCTCGTTTCGAGGTCGTAAGTAAAAGTTAACTTTTTGCAGAATAAAATAATTAAAAAAAAAAAAAGAGATTTATCTCTCCCCCCTTTTTATTCTGGCCCCCCCCCGTTCAAAAGGAAATCAGAAAAATTTTATTATAAAATAAAACCCCGTCCCCCCCAAATCGCCAGAGCCGCCTTTCCCCGTCGTCGAAGACGAACGCGCCGCCGCCTCCTAGTGCAAACCCACCGCCTCCCTCTCTCCTCTACACCTCGTCTATCTCTCCTATACTTCGATCGATTTTGCCCCTCTAACCCGCCATCTTCGAGCGCTTCTTCCTTGGCGCTGGGGGGGGGGGGTTCGAGTTCGGAACCGTTCATGGCATGGGGGCGGAAGTCGAAGCTGGTCGGAGTGGTGATGGTTGATGGGGGTCCGACGATCCAGGTGGCGTGCGATTCCAAGGCGACGTTGATGAATGGGTGGTATTCGACGGCCTGAAGCACAGAGAAAAGGTTTTATTTTTATTTAATTCTTCTTAAGTTTTTTAAAATCAGTTTTTAAATCTGAATACTTTGTTTTTAAATCTGAAAATATACTTTGTTTTAAATCTGAATATACTTTGTTTTAAATCTGAATACTTTGTTTTTAAATCTGAAAATATACTTTGTTTTAAATCTGAATATACTTTGTTTTAAATCTGAATACTTTGTTTTTAAATCTGAAAATATACTTTGTTTTAAATCTGAAAACACTTTGTTTTTAAATCTGAAAATACTTTGTTTTAAATCTGAAAATACTTTGTTTTAAATCTGAAAACACTTTGTTTTTAAATCTGAAAATACTTGGTTTTAAAATATGAAATCGCTTTGTTTTAAAAACATGGGTTCTAAAAATAGAAATAAACATAAGTGTTTAAAATAAAAATAGTTTGGTTTTTGAAATAAAATTAGCGTAGTTTATAAAGTTAGCATTGTTTTATAATATATACATCGTATGAAAAAATGTGATTTTTGTATGTATGACTTTGAAATAAAAAATCGATTTTTATATATTGAACTTTGAAGTAAAAATTCGATTTTTATATATTGAACTTTGAAGTAAAAATTCGATTTTTATATATTGAACTTTGAAGTAAAAATTCGATTTTTATATATAGAACTTTGAAGTAAAAATTCGATTTTTATATATTGAATAGCGAAGTAAAAATTCGATTTTTATATATTGAACTTTGAAGTAAAAATTCGATTTTTATATATTGAATAGCGAAGTAAAAATGTGATTTTTACGTATGTAGTGAAAGCAGCAACGAAGGTGACAAAAAGGCGAAACGACGAAGACTTCTGCAAAAGAAGAGCCATGGAGCTAGGATAGCTATATGTGAGAATTTCTCACCTTTCAATTTTATTTCTAGTTATATATATACTAGGATGCAGACGGTGTTTAGTAGCACCCGACACAATCGTCCACAGACCATGGACTTGTTTGTTTGGTTGCATAGATTAGTTGAATTATTTGTTTGAATTGAATTGTTGGGTGAGATGAAATTGATTTGATTGATGTGTGAATGGCGTGGGCCTTCACTAGACCGGGGATAAGGCTAGGCCTCGTCCCGTTTCTAGTATCGTGCCGTTATGCCGCCGAAATTTTCTAAAATAAGTTAGAAAAATAAAAATATCATTTTATTTAAAGAATGAACTGAATAGAAATTCATATGTTGAAATAAAATGTTTTATCGTTAAAAATATAATTTTTAACGTGAATGTGAATAAATAAATATTCATTTACAAACCAGACGGTTTGTTTATGTACACCTATTTGAATGACATTGATTGGGACGATAAATTTTACACATCGCCCAACTGCACAAATAAAATATGCGTTTGATTGTTTGAAACCCCACACGGGTGTTGGGATGAAATTTGAAGTTCACTCATCCTGATTGATTAAATGTGTCGATCGATTGATTGACAGGCTGTTATGAGCGTTGAATATCTATATTTGATGCTTATACAGTGTAGTGCACTTTGGTTGATGGTTGATTATTTTTCAATGTAATTATATACATGTGTTGTATGAAAATCCATATAATTAACTTTATATGGTAATTGATTGGGCCTCATTCCAATTTGAAAAATAAAGAATATATATAAAATAAAAGTTCATGTGTTGACAGTACTCATTCATTGAGATTGGTCATGTGTTGAACGAAATATTTTGATAATAACAACTATTTTGAAAAAAGAAATATTTGAAATAGAATATTTGAAAATAGAAATTTATGAAGCCGTGTTGATTAGATTGACGCCATTTTGACGTGAACGATATTTATATCGATTTTATTCATCTTAAAAATGAATATTGAAAAGTGATTTCGAAATCGAATATTTTGAATTGAATTGAAAACGATTTTGAAATGAATTGAATTGAAAACGATTTCGAAATGAATTGAATTGAAAACGATTTCGAAATGAAATGAATTGAAAACGAATTCAAATTGAATTGAAAACGATTTCGAAATGAATTGAATTGAAAACGATTTCGAAATGAATTGAATTGAAAACGATTTCGAAATGAATTGAATTGAAAACGAATTGAAATGAACTCAAATTGAATTGAAATTTGAATTGAATAGAAATGAATTTTGAAACGAATTTATAAGGAAGAATTCAATTTTTGATTTGAATTGAAAAGGAAGTTGAAATTTCTTTTGAAACGAATTTAAAACTATTTATATAATTCGTTTTAAATAGAAATCGACGAAGTATATATTATATATATTATATATATAATATAATGGCCTGAATAGAACGCGCCGCGCCGCGGCAGTTCGTGAATTTCGACCATTTATTTCAAACGGACATTACGGGAGATCCGACCGTCGGATTCTCCTAAAACCGGAACCGTTGGGTTCGTATCGAAAAGAGCTTTCTAACGAATGTTAGAAATTTGAAATCTAACGGTTGGATTTGGAGATACGTCCAAATCAAATTCGAAAAAGGTCGCTGTAAGTGCAGTTCGATGGCCATTGTTGGAAATCGACTGTACGGGCCTTGATAAAATTATTAAAAATAGTAATAATTTGTGTAAAATCATAAGAAATGATTTAGAAAGATTTGGGATGAAAAACTCCATATTTGAAAAGATAAAAATTGATTTTTATCGAAATGAACTAGTTTTGAACTAGAAATATAATTCTATTTATTTTTAAATAAATAAATTGAATTCGAAAAGGGTTTTAAAAATAACCAAAATTTCCAATGACTGCATTGGAGTGGATTTGAATCGAAATTGTCTTCGGAATATTTCGATGTTGGAATTCGTGATTATACAGGTGTTGTTATGGAAATTTGAAAGATATATATTTATATCGTTATTTCCAATACGACATTTGTTAGTCGTAGAATTCGATATTGAATATAAGCCGATATATTTTCTATTCAGAGCCATGTATTGAATATCGAATGTGATTTGGGTTTGTCGTGAGTGGTGTCTTCACTAACACTGTTCTTGAACCCAGTTGAGAAAAGATTAAATCTTTTTGTTTAGATTTAATGAAGTGTACCAATTAAATGATATTTAATTGGAATTGAATGGATATTGATTTTTGGGTTTATCGTGAACAGTGTTTTAAACAACACTCGTTCTTTAACCTGATAATTAATGAATGTGATTTTTGGGTTTATCGTGAACAGTGTTTTAAACAACACTTGTTCTTTAACCCGATAATTAATCGAATGTGATTTGGGTTTGTCGTGAATGGTGTCTTCACTAACACTGTTCTTGAACCCAGTTGAGAAAAGATTAAATCTTTTTGTTTAGATTTAATGAAGTGTACCAATTAAATGATATTTAATTGGAATTGAATGGATATTGATTTTTGGGTTTATCGTGAACAGTGTTTTAAACAACACTCGTTCTTTAACCTGATAATTAATGAATGTGATTTTTGGGTTTATCGTGAACAGTGTTTTAAACAACACTTGTTCTTTAACCCGATAATTAATCGAACGTGATTTGGGTTTGTCGTGAATGGTGTCTTCACTAACACTGTTCTTGAACCCAGTTGAGAAAGGATTAAATCTTTTTATTTAGATTTAATGAAGTGTACCAATTAAATGATATTTAATTGGAATTGAATTGGTATTGATTTTTGGGTTTATCGTGAACAGTGTTTTAAATAACACTTGTTCTTTAACCCGATAATTAATGGAATGGGATTTTGGGTTTATCGTGAATCGTGTTTTAAATGACACTGATTCTTTAACCCAGATAATGATTAAAACTAAGTAGAGTTTTAATGAATCTTTAATTAGATTGAAAAGATCGAGAATGGAGTATCACCAGTTTTGCTCCAGGCGATAGTTAAATCTTTAATTAGATTTGAACGTGAAATTTAGAAACTAACTGTCGGTTAGCCAAACAGAAGGGTTTTCTGGATATTGATCTGATGTTGGTTTCGGCCTTCGGGGTTAATATTTGGGGAATTATTCTCTTGATTAATTTACGGTTAGTGACTAATGAATTGGAATGAGGCGTATGTTGTGTTTGTGTAACACTTATTTAAATATACGCGAGTTATTCGGAAAGACCGGGTTTATCCCATTCTGAATAACTGATACGACGATAAGTCGAAGATGAAGACGATGGTCGAAGACCGGAGGTCTTCACGTCGTTTGGGGTGATAACTGATGATCTTGATTGGGCTGTACACCCAAGAAGATGGAAACAGTTAGTGATCGTCCAGACGTACTTGGAGATCGATGGATATGCGGGGTACTAGGTGCCTCCGGTTTCGTTCAGACCCAGAACGGACTTGAAAATGGACTGTGTGTCTGACATCGGATTTCATTATGTGTGACTGATATCGGTTGCATAGGATGGTTTGCCTGTGTGGCATGCTAAGATGCAAATGATCAAGGCTTCTGTTGAAAAGCAAAGTCTTGTAGTTGATGATCAAAGCACGGCCTTTGTGGCGTAGCTTTGTGTAACGTTTACCTCGCGTGTTTCACACCAGGTATGGACCAAAAACGGGAGACGGACCTCAGGGAGGGCCTGCGTTTCCTCCTAGCTAGAAGTGGCGTCAGTGGTTTTACACGCCCTGACGAGTTTGACTTATGTGGTTGTTGCTGTTGCGAGGCGCCTCGGATTGATCGGTCGTTCTCGAACCGATGGAGTCATTTAGTTGGCTCGCTTACGCCCCAAAGGGCGGCGAAACGTAGTGCTCAGGCATTTTTAATCCACTCCGTGTGGACCGGCCCTGTCGCTCCAAAGGTCGATGCGTTCTGATCCTGAGACTCGGGCTAGGCAGTCTCGAATCGGTTGAGGACTATCTTTTGCCTCGGTTCATAGACGGAAATCCAATTTCCAAATACGTGACATTTGCGGTTTTATTTGTAAACCTATATATGGCGACATGATATATGGTACCCATGCCGCCTATGATTGATACTTATGATTTGAAGTGTTTTATACACTATGCACTTATAATAGTATCAAATGATTTGTTTTAAACGTATCAAGCATTCTTTGGCTGTTATAAGGGAAAACCCTATCCCCCGGCTTGCGTTGCATTGTGTGATAGGACCTGGGTCTTATAACAGCTTCATTTTTCTTTATTTAGCATTGCGCTGTTTGTTTTATGCACTGGTATTCTTGGGAGGAAACCCGTTCCGTGTTATACGGCGTGGTCCCTTGATTTACCTAACTTTTAAAATAAAGAATAATAACTGTTTTAGTTCTCACACCAGTCACATGACTGACCTGGAGTTTATTGTTTTAACCTAAACTCTGGGTGCCCTTATTTTCGACACGGGCAGCTAGTAGTTTTGGTTTTGCAGATTTATATTCACAGGATCCTGGTTTACAGCTGGAACGATATCCGGAAAGCTTTGTATCCGTATATCTACTCCTAGTTGTATATTGTATTATTTTCCGCTGCTATGTATTTAAATGTAATTTAAATCTCTGATATTTCTGTGTAATATTCATTTATACTCTGTATATTCTTGTAATCTGATGCATTGTTGTTATATACAATGAAATGTTCTTCTGTATGCGTTCTGTTGTGGCTTGTTCTCGAACTATCCGACGCTTTCCTTTACGGGGAGGTTGCGGGTCTTTACATCTTATGAGATATCATTTACTTGTTCATATACATGTTTAAACTGTTTTACTCATACCAGTCCCATGACTGACCCGGAGTTTATTTGTTTTGTTTTCCCTAAACTCTTGGGTGCCTAAATTTGTACGGGCAGTCAAGTAGTCGGGATTTTACAGATACACTTGGAGAGCTTGGAGCAGGAGGCTTCAGGATTCTATAGCTATTATTATTTCCGCTGTTGTTGTAAGTGTTGTACTCGGATAAGTGTTATTGTATACATATACTGATGTTATTTCAAAGATATGTTATGTTATATTTTATTCGTTCCGCTGTGAGATTCGTGTTTACTCTGATGATGATGTTCTTCTTCTTCTTCTATTCTATAAGTTCTATCTTATCTATTCTCACCCTCTATTTTCTTTCTATTAGTTTTCTTGAATTTCTAGTTTAAATTGGGTTGGACTTGTGTTATTTAGTCAGCTCAAATTGGACCGGATTTTCGGGTCACTACAGTTGGTATCAGAGCGAGGTTTAGTTAATACCTTGACTCTGTGGCATGATTCAGTAGAGATGGGATTAGTAATATCCTAGACTGAATTTGAGTGTATATATACAAGTACGTATTTGTTAGTTAATAAACAGTGATTTATATTGTGCAGACTCATTGGTTGAGTGGCTTATGGATTCTGGACGATCAGTTTGATCCACTGTATCGGGAAGAGTTTTATAAACACTTGAATACGATGAACCGACATAGTATGTTTTGATATAGTGTATTGGTTGTGTTGGTTGTTATTATAATCGAGTAAGATTATAAAAGGTGAAATGATTATAAATAACTAATCAGAATTCATATAAGGAAAATATATGAAATAAGATGAAGTAAATCTGAATTTAAATCGGATTGGAATTAAAATAAGGAAATTTTAAGTTCCTGGGAGATTTTGAAAACGTTTTTCAAACTGAAAGTGATATAGTATTGAACTCACTTCGATAACTGGAAAATAGATTCTGATGATGAATCGCGACATCATCAGTGTTCATTTTCGAGTTCTAAGTGACGGATTACTACTAAAGGTTTTGTTTTTGAAGTTGAGAAAACAAGTTGTTTAGAAATTCAAGGGTTTTGAGTTGGCATTATGATTTCAAATTGATTTGAAATTTACCCAGGAATTTAAGTTCTGGAATTAAAATTTAACTAATGAAGTTAAATAGATTGAGATGGTAAAATTAAATTGAAATTTAACTTGAACTAAGTTAAATAGAATTGAATTGGATTAGAGACTAATCTGTTATGGAATTGGGTTGATGAGTTAAGAATTTGAAATTTGATATTGGGGTTCGAATGAAACTCGGTCTTGATTTGAGGATATGAACTGATTGGAATTTGATGGAAATAACACTGGTATATGCTGAGTTGATAGCATATGGAAGTGATAGAGTTGATATTCCCGACAAAAAGGTACCAGTTTATATTATATATGGATATGAGATTTATGAGCCGAATTGGCAAGCCGCTTGGCTGTTTGATCTTCTTTTGGGTTAAAGAAGGCCCAGAGAGGCGAGTTGGAGTTTGAGATATTGACCAGTACAAAGGAGGTGCTGGCGAAATTTTTCGAAAAGTTAAGGTGTTAGAAAATTCTCAGAATTTTTGAAAATTTAGTTAGTCGGAATAAATTAATATTAATCGATATTAATTGGTTCAGTTGAAACCGGAGACAAGAGGTAAACAGATAAATTTTTACCCAGAAGATAGGGTCATCCCCTAGCTTAGCAATTTCGAGGACGAAATTTTATTAAGGGGGGAAGATTGTAGTAACCCGCATTTTAGCTGTTGAACAACTTATTTATTTAATTATTAAATATCGATTTATCGATATCGAGAACGTGAATTAAATAATATTGAATATTTAATTAATAATTATAATATAATTATAATAGAGTTTGAAACGACGCGGCAGTTCGCTATTTGGCGATTCGAACTTCAACTGAATGTACAGGATTCGTTTTAAGCCGGATTTCTGTGAAACAAGAAACGTGTGGAGCTGGTGGAGTATATTTTTCTAATGGAAGAGAAAAATAGGGATTTCGTCGGGTAGATTTTGAGATATGTCCAAATCAAATTTTGAAATAGTCGCTATAGAATCGTTTATCGACCGTATCGGATTATTCGATATAACTAGAGATCGGGTGGGAATTTAGGCAAGGTCCTTTTGGGAAATAGTGATAATTTAATTTTTAGAATTTTATGGTAATTTTTAATTAATTTAATAAGCAACTTTTTATTTGGAGTATTTGGCACCCTGTATCGACATTTCGGGGTTTCACAATATGAGTCCATCTACCGGTATTATTACATTTTTGGGACCATAGCACATCACTCATTTAAATGGTATTTTTGTTTCTGTCCATAACAGTCTCTACGTGAACAGAATATTTCATAGTGGGGTACGCTATGTTTTTAACTTAAAACAAACTAAACTGAATGGTTAACTGGTCAAACGGACTCAGAATTCAACGAAACAAGTTTCATATGAAACCTTAGGAAGAGGTCTAGTGAAACGTCAAGGCCTCATATTTTTAGGATTTTTTCTGAAATTGTTAGGAATTATTGCTCGGTGTTTTTCATCGATATTTTCTAAGGGATTTTTACAAACGGTGTCGGAATTCGACGAAACCTGTCTCATTTGGTCCGGAATATTTTTCTATGCTAGGATTGACTTTGTTTGTCAAAAACAGAGATCGTATGAGGCTACGTTGATATGAGACTTCACGTATAAGGAATCGAATATTAAAATAATATTTTATCCTTTCCCCCTTGTATATAAACACCACCCTCATTCCTTAAAACCTAATTTACATCTTCTGCCAAATCAAAAAGTAGCCGCCACCAACTAAACAAGAAAAGTGAAAATAACTTCTTTAACGAAATCAAATATAAAAGAGAAACCGCATGGCAGTAAAAGAAAATGCTCGTTCTTTCCTTTGTTTTAATCTCCTTCGTTCCCTCGATCTATTTTTACACCAGCAGTTCACCTCGTTTTTTTCATATCAAATCCCTAAACCTTTTTCTTCTGTAGCTACCGTACGTTAGTGGAGTTCAAGTGCAGCGTGTGTTGAGTAGGAGGAGCACTGTTCTTTCGGTAGTGAGGCGCGGTTCTGGAAAAGGAGTGAGCATGCAGTACGGAGTCTTTTCTTTGTTGCAAAGTACTGGTGTCGACCGGGAAGGAAAGACGCATATACATGTCATTGTTGCTCATAAAGGAGAGCTGAATGGGGAGGGTATGGAAGAGAAGGGGCTGGACGACGAAATGAAGAGGAGCTCGTGAGTTATATGTTGAAGTGGAGTTCAGCAGTGCGCAAGTTATTGTCTGGTGTTGAAAAGGACAGAGAGCGTGAAGGGCTGAGAAGGAGTGGAGAGTGGATGTTGAGTATGGTGTAAAGAAGATTGTCGAAGTCGTATTGGTCTTAGCGTGGACAGCAAACAGGGTGCAGGGGTCGTACTGGTGCAAAGGAATATTAGAAGAGGGTGCATGCGTTTTATACTGTGATGAAGTTTTTTTTTAAATCGAGATGCAGGGAGACCGAGATCCAAATGAATGAAACGCAAGGGGGCATGGCATTGTCAGTTTAGGAGAGGGGACATAGGAAAAGCGAACAGTGAAGTTGGTTCTAATTTCCAAGTAGAAATAAGCGGTTTAGGTGGAAGCAAGTCTTCGTGGTGGAGAATTGTAAACTGGGGCTTGCGGGTTCAAAAACGAACTGATACGTGGAAGAAGGTGACATACAGCGAAGGGGTGCGGGCCTGTGTTCTCCTTATAAGTTTGGGGGGTGGGCCGATAGAAAACGGAAGCCCAACAAAATGAAAATAAAAATAAATAAATAAAGGATACCAAATGGACATTTGAATGGAAAGGATCATCCTTGCGTAAAATTATCTGGGGGGGAGCTTCAAACACGAGGTGGGTTTGTCTGGGCCTTGGCCGAAACAAGGGTAAGGAAATATTTAATTAAAATTAGTAATTTATAATTTTATGTGTGTATTAACTTTAAAAACGCAATATTTATCTCATATGCTATCAGAAATTCGAACGGTTGGATCCGTTGGGATCGTATGGACGAGCACTTCACAATGGAATTGGTTGGAAGTGGATTGGAGCTCGTCTGAATTTACGGAGAATTAAACTGTTTGATTCAAATCAAAACAACAGTTTATCGTTCTTTAACGATGAACTGCAAATGTGAGTAAAACTCACCAACTCTGAATATTTATATTTTTATAATGAATTGTTAGAACTGTTAATCATCTGTTGATTGTTGTGTGTTGGTTGATTGATTGAACTGCTAGTCAGTGAACGAAAATATTTTACATATATATATATATATATATATATATAAACAGTTAGATAGTTATATTTTGATTCTGTTTATCAGGATAATTCATATTGAACTGAAAATGATGACAATCATGTTGTGTAACATCTGTGATGCAGGGAGACAGGTTGGAGGAATCCGACTGGATTCCTCAACAGTTATTTTATTGTTTTTCATATATTTTAATATATGACGTGAATTATAACCTGTTGTTGATTGTGTGTGTATGGACGAGATTAGACATCGTGATTTGATATGATTGAATACCATAACATAACGGAATGGTGATAAGGGAATTTTCAAAGTGATATTGAAAATAGAATATTTATAAAATGGGATATTTATAAATAAGAGATATTTATAAAGTGGAATATTTATAAATAAGGAATATTTATAAATTGGGATATTTATAAATAGGAGATATTTGAAAAAGGAATAAATTCAAAACATTTCTTTTTGAATGGAAAGGCATGTGTGGCGAGTTTGGGGATTTTCCCGATGCTCCCAATACAAAGGGGGTTATGGCGAATTTTCCCGGGAATTTAAGAAGTTAAAATATTTCAAGAAAATATTTTTGAAAAGGGAATATTTGTAAACCATTTACAAATAGAATTGGAAAGGGAACATTATAAAAAGGAAATCATTTTTTTAAGTGTAGAACCGTTATTTAAAAGTAAATCTTTTCAAATGAATAAAACGTTGTTAAAAAGAAAATCTTTATAAAGTAAATAAAGTAAATCGAATATGGTATTCGAAGTTAGTTAATCGAATATAGACATTCGAAAGGAGTTAATCGAATTTGGTATTCGAAAGTTAGTTAATCGAATATGTTATTCGAAAGGGGTTCGTCAAGTCGAGTTAGTCAAATAAAGTTAACCAGTTAGAGTTAATCGATTAGAGTTAAATCGAAGCTAGTTATTCGATAGGAGTTAATCAAGATGAGTTAAATAAGTTAAGTTAATCGAACCTAGTTATTCGATAGGAGTTAATCAAGTTGAATTAAATAAAACCAAGTTAGTCGAGCCTAGTTAATCGAATCGAATTGGACGAACCAAGTAAGTCGAGTTAAGTTAGTCAAGTTAGTCGAGCCTAGTTAATCGAATCGAATTGGTCGAACCAAGTAAGTCGAGTTAGTCGAGTCAAGTTAAGTTAGTCGAGTTAAGTTCGTCGAGTTAAAGGAGTTATCGATGTTAGTTTCATCGAAGGGAGTTATCGATTATAGTTTAATCGAAGCGAGATTTTCAAGTATGAGATATTTGAAAGGGAAGAGTTATCGAATATTAGTTATTCGAAGAGAGATTATCGAATATCGTTTATTCGAGAAGGAGTTAAATCGAATATAGGTTATTCGAAGAAGAGTTAATCAAATAGAGATTTCTCGAAGAGAGTTAATCGGCAAATTCGATTATATCGAATTCGGGAAAGTACTTATACTTTCCAGTGTTTAAATAGAGATTTATTTATTTTTAAATAAATAAGTGTTAGGTTAATTATTCACTAATAAGAATAGAAGTTATAATTAAAGTTAGAAAATTCGAAAGTAGGGATTATAACATTATCGTTATAACCAATGTTTTAAATATAGAAATGGACTAGTAAAATTGAATCCGAGAAAGGCGTAAAGAAGTTGTTAAAGATTAAAAGATAAACTTTGACCATTTCGAAGTTATAACGTTGTTCAGTTAAGGTCTGAGAGGTAAATATACCCCAACTTGAGTGACTTCCTTCTTAACTAAGAAATGGTAAGGTTTGATCGTAAAGGAGTTTTGGAAATGTTTTCCAAACGAGAATCAGAAATGTTTTCTGATAAAAGAAAAATAAGAATTTAGAATATAGGGAAACAGGAGATAAGTAAATAAATGTACTAAAGAGATTAATGTTAAATGATGTTGTTCGATAAAATTTCCATCTGGAAATAATATCGTTGTTTGCACACTTGTTTTTCTTCGATAGTTACCTCACAGACTATCGAAGTTTTTGACCATTTTAACGTTGTTAATATGGAGAGACCGGTTGGATTATTATCCAAAGAACCACTCTGTATTGGCATAAGCGTCGCGAATCATATATGCCAAAGATAATTGAAGACGGAGTAAAATTCAAGGGCTATCCTGTTTACAGAATAGTGCCTTCGGTTTGTCCAATCCCAGGACAACTTGTATGGACGAAGGTCTGACAGAGTATATCCAATGGATCGCGTAAGTTGATCTGTTCAAACGTATTCACGTTGGTGGCGGAGGAATTCGTTTCTCTTAGCTGTATACCCGTGTTATTTTTGGATAAGTCAATTTGTGATTTGGCGGGTATGACGATGTGACATTCTAAGTGAATGAGGATGACTTGTATGAATGAATGTCTGACAGAGTATTTCCAGACGGTCACGTACATTGATTTCTTCAACTATACCAAGAGTGGAAGCAGAGAAGGAAACTTCTTTTAGCTGACACGTAATGTATGGTTGTAGACGTCAATTAGTGATTCTGATGGATTTGACAATATGGCATTCGAAGTGAATCAATTGTGATGATAAAGCGTAGTTTCTAGCCTCACAACCGGTAAATGACAGAAATCGGGCAGGCAGCATGGCTAAGTCGGTCGCACCGAAGTAGGGTATATAATCACCTATCTAGTAAATATTCATTTGTTTCTTAAATCTATCAATGCTCTCCCATATATATACGGGAACGGTTGCTGATCCCAACCGTTGGTGATGTACATTCGATACACTCAAGCGAAATGAATGGTCGGTCATGTGTGGCTAAGTTACAAGATGTTCTTGTTGAACTCCAGTGTATTGTTCCTAGAGTACACTGATCGGAAGGTGGTTCCATACCTTGTCATAGTCGGAAATCCATTACCCAATACGTGCTTGCGATTTTGATTGTATACAATATATGTAGAACGTGAGATGAAAGCATTTCTGCTAGTTGATATCTATTTGTACATAGACATTATTATAATATCAAAAGGTTTTTTTGATATAAAGATATTTTGGATTTTTATAAGGGAAAAACCCGTTCCGTTCTGCGGCGTGGTCTTATGAGATATCATTTACTTGTTCATATACATGTTTAAACTGTTTTACTCATACCAGTCCCATGACTGACCCGGAGTTTATTTGTTTTGTTTTCCCTAAACTCTTGGGTGCCTAAATTTGTACGGGCAGTCAAGTAGTCGGGATTTTACAGATACACTTGGAGAGCTTGGAGCAGGATGCTTCAAGATTCTATAGCTATTATTATTTCCGCTGTTGTTGTAAGTGTTGTACTCTGATAAGTGTTATTGTATACATATACTGATGTTATTTCAAAGATATGTTATGTTATATTTTATTCGTTCCACTGTGAGATTCGTGTTTACTCTGATGATGATGTTCTTCTTCTTCTTCTTCTATTCTATAAGTTCTATCTTATCTATTCTCACCCTCTATTTTCTTTCTATTAGTTTTCTTGAATTTCTAGTTTAAATTGGGTTGGACTTGTGTTATTTAGTCAGCTCAAATTGGACCGGATTTTCGGGTCACTACAGTTGGTATCAGAGCGAGGTTTAGTTAATACCTTGGCTCTGTGGCGTGATTCAGTAGAGATGGGATTAGTAATATCCTAGACTGAATTTGAGTGTATATATACAAGTGCATATTTGTTAGTTAATATACAGTGATTTATATTGTGCAGACTCATTGGTTGAGTGGCTTATGGATTCTGGACTATCAGTTTGATCCACTGTATCGGGAAGAGTTTTATAAACACTTGAATACGATGAACCGACATAGTATGTTTTGATATAGTATATTGGTTGTGTTGGTTGTTATTATAATCGAGTAAGATTATAAAAGGTGAAATGATTATAAATAACTAATTAGAATTCATATAAGGAAAATATATGAAATAAGATGAAGTAAATCTGAAATTAAATCAGATTGGAATTAAAATAAGGAAATTTTAAGTTCCTGGGAGATTTTGAAAACGTTTTTCAAACTGAAAGTGATATAGTATTGAACTCGCTTCGATAACTGGAAAATAGATTCTGATGATGAATCGCGACATCATCAGTGTTCATTTTCGAGTTCTAAGTGACGGATTACTACTAAAGGTTTTGTTTTTGAAGTTGAGAAAACAAGTTGTTTAGAAATTCAAGGGTTTTGAGTTGGCATTATGATTTCAAATTGATTTGAAATTTACCCAGGAAATTAAGTTCTGGAATTAAAATTTAACTAACGAAGTTAAATAGATTGAGATGGTAAAATTAAATTGAAATTTAACTTGAACTAAGTTAAATAGAATTGAATTGGATTAGAGACTAATCTGTTATGGAATTGGGTTGATGAGTTAAGAATTTGAAATTTGATATTGGGGTTCGAATGAAACTCGGTCTTGATTTGAGGATATGAACTGATTGGAATTTGATGGAAATAACACTGGTATATGCTGAGTTGATAGCATATGGAAGTGATAGAGTTGATATTCCCGACAAAAAGGTACCAGTTTATATTATATATGGATATGAGATTTATGAGCCGAATTGGCAAGCCGCTTGGCTGTTTGATCTTCTTTTGGGTTAAAGAAGGCCCAGAGAGGCGAGTTGGAGTTTGAGATATTGACCAGTACAAAGGAGGTGCTGGCGAAATTTTTCGAAAAGTTAAGGTGTTAGAAAATTCTCAGAATTTTTGAAAATTTAGTTAGTCGGAATAAATTAATATTAATCGATATTAATTGGTTCAGTTGAAACCGGAGACAAGAGGTAAACAGATAAATTTTTACCCAGAAGATAGGGTCATCCCCTAGCTTAGCAATTTCGAGGATGAAATTTTATTAAGGGGGGAAGATTGTAGTAACCCGCATTTTAGCTGTTGAACAACTTATTTATTTAATTATTAAATATCGATTTATCGATATCGAGAACGTGAATTAAATAATATTGAATATTTAATTAATAATTATAATATAATTATAATAGAGTTTGAAACGACGCGGTAGTTCGCTATTTGGCGATTCGAACTTCAACTGAATGTACAGGATTCGTTTTAAGCCGGATTTCTGTGAAACAAGAAACGTGTGGAGCTGGTGGAGTATATTTTTCTAATGGAAGAGAAAAATAGGGATTTCGTCGGGTAGATTTTGAGATATGTCCAAATCAAATTTTGAAATAGTCGCTATAGAATCGTTTATCGACCGTATCGGATTATTCGATATAACTAGAGATCGGGTGGGAATTTAGGCAAGGTCCCTTTGGGAAATAGTGATAATTTAATTTTTAGAATTTTATGGTAATTTTTAATTAATTTAATAAGCAACTTTTTATTTGGAGTATTTGGCACCCTGTATCGACATTTCGGGGTTTCACAATATGAGTCCATCTACCGGTATTATTACATTTTTGGGACCATAGCACATCACTCATTTAAATGGTATTTTTGTTTCTGTCCATAACAGTCTCTACGTGAACAGAATATTTCATAGTGGGGTACGCTATGTTTTTAACTTAAAACAAACTAAACTGAATGGTTAACTGGTCAAACGGACTCAGAATTCAACGAAACAAGTTTCATACGAAACCTTAGGAAGAGGTCTAGTGAACGTCAAGGCCTCATATTTTTAGGATTTTTTCTGAAATTGTTAGGAATTATTGCTCGGTGTTTTTCATCGATATTTTCTAAGGGATTTTTACAAACGGTGTCGGAATTCGACGAAACCTGTCTCATTTGGTCCGGAATATTTTTCTATGCTAGGATTGACTTTGTTTGTCAAAAACAGAGATCGTATGAGGCTACGTTGATACGAGACTTCACGTATAAGGAATCGAATATTAAAATAATATTTTATCCTTTCCCCCTTGTATATAAACACCACCCTCATTCCTTAAAACCTAATTTACATCTTCTGCCAAATCAAAAAGGAGCCGCCACCAACTAAACAAGAAAAGTGAAAATAACTTCTTCAATGAAATCAAATATAAAAGAGAAACTGCATGGCAGTAAAAGAAAATGCTCGTTCTTTCCTTTGTTTTAATCTCCTTCGTTCCCTCGATCTATTTTTACACCAGCAGTTCACCTCGTTTTTTTCATATCAAATCCCTAAACCTTTTTCTTCTGTAGCTACCGTAAGTTAGTGGAGTTCAAGTGCAGCGTGTGTTGAGTAGGAGGAGCACTGTTCTTTCGGTAGTGAGGCGCGGTTCTGGAAAAGGAGTGAGCATGCAGTACGGAGTCTTTTCTTTGTTGCAAAGTACTGGTGTCGACCGGGAAGGAAAGACGCATATACATGTCATTGTTGCTCATAAAGGAGAGCTGAATGGGGAGGGTATGGAAGAGAAGGGGCTGGACGACGAAATGAAGAGGAGCTCGTGAGTTATATGTTGAAGTGGAGTTCAGCAGTGCGCAAGTTACTGTCTGGTGTTGAAAAGGACAGAGAGCGTGAAGGGCTGAGAAGGAGTGGAGAGTGGATGTTGAGTATGGTGTAAAGAAGATTGTCGAAGTGGTATTGGTCTTAGCGTGGACAGCAAACAGGGTGCAGGGGTCGTACTGGTGCAAAGGAATATTAGAAGAGGGTGCATGCGTTTTATACTGTGATGAAGTTTTTTTTTTAAATCGAGATGCAGGGAGACCGATATCCAAATGAATGAAACGCAAGGGGGCATGGCATTGTCAGTTTAGGAGAGGGGACATAGGAAAAGCGAACAGTGAAGTTGGTTCTAATTTCCAAGTAGAAACAAGCGGTTTAGGTGGAAGCAAGTCTTCGTGGTGGAGAATTGTAAACTGGGGCTTGCGGGTTCAAAAACGAACTGATACGTGGAAGAAGGTGACATACAGCGAAGGGGTGCGGGCCTGTGTTATCCTTATAAGTTTGGGGGGTGGGCCGATAGAAAACGGAAGCCCAACAAAATGAAAATAAAAATAAATAAATAAAGGATACCAAATGGACATTTGAATGGAAAGGATCATCCTTGCGTAAAATTATCTGGGGGGGAGCTTCAAACACGAGGTGGGTTTGTCTGGGCCTTGGCCGAAACAAGGGTAAGGAAATATTTAATTAAAATTAGTAATTTATAATTTTATGTGTGTATTAACTTAAAAACGCAATATTTATCTCATATGCTATCAGAAATTCGAACGGTTGGATCCGTTGGGATCGTATGGACGAGCACTTCACAATGGAATTGGTTGGAAGTGGATTGGAGCTCGTCTGAATTTACGGAGAATTAAACTGTTTGATTCAAATCAAAACAACAGTTTATCGTTCTTTAACGATGAACTGCAAATGTGAGTAAAACTCACCAACTCTGAATAGTTATATTTTTATAATGAATTGTTAGAACTGTTAATCATCTGTTGATTGTTGTGTGTTGGTTGATTGATTGAACTGCTAGTCAGTGAACGAAAATATTTTATACATATATATAAACAGTTAGATAGTTATATATTGATTATGTTTATCAGGATAATTCATATTGAACTGAAAATGATGACAATCATGTTGTGTAACATCTGTGATGCAGGGAGACAGGTTGGAGGAATCCGACTGGATTCCTCAACAGTTATTTTATTGTTTTTCATATATTTTAATATATGACGTGAATTATAACCTGTAACAACCCGAAAATCTGGGCCAGTTTAAAATTTTTATTTTGGCCATTTTAGCGAATTTTGAATATTTAAAATAGATTATTTTAAACAATATCGACGAGAAATTTAGTTTGAATATAATTCGACGTATATATTATATACGTCGTCGTTAGAATATATTATAATTATATATAATTATAAAAGGAATTGAAAATGGCGCGGTAGTTCGAAAATTCGATTTCTAATTTCAAATGAATATACAGAATTCAATATAAGTCAGAATTGAACGAAACAAGAAATATTTGAATCTGTATAACTATATCTTTGTAACGAAGTTAACAAACTGAGATTTCATCTTAGAAATGATAAGATATGTCTAGTTGAAAATTAGAAATAGTCGCTGTGGAATTTATATATATTTTTATATATATAAGGCCCTTAAAAATAGCAATTTTGCAAACGACCTCGGATTTCGACGAAACCAGTTTTGTTGGGTCCGTGATGTTAAGTTATTGCTAGATTCCAAATTTCATAATTTTTCGAATCAATATGTGAGCGTGGCAAAGGAAAACGCGTTTGACCAGTTTCAGTTGATTTTAATCGACTGGAAAATGGCCATTTTTCCAACGGTCTCAGAATTCGACGAAACTAGTTTTGTTAGGACCGTATCGTCAATACGAAGCTAGAAAATATTTTTCTGGAATTTTTAAAGTTCGTATGTGACCCCGGTAATTTGAAATGCACGTTTAAAATTCAATATGATGATTTAAATGTAAATTCAAAAGGAAACTGATTATAACAATCGAATCAGCTTGCGATACATATCTCATTGTGTTCGGAATGGGGGTGAAACGCTATGGACCTCGTTTCGAGGTCATATGTAAAAGTCAACCTTTTTGCCAAATATAATAATAATAATAAAAAAAAAAAAACCTTTTTCTCCTAATAACCGATGGCCCCCCCACTTTTTCCCTTCATTAATCGAATTCAGTTTTTTAAAAAAAAAAAAAAGAAAAAAGAAAAGCGGGGAGGATCGGAGGAGCGCCCCCCCGATCAGTCGCCGCCGCCTCCACCGAGGTGGGGCGCCACCTGGGAAAACCCCCCCTTCCCTCGCGAACGAGATCGACCCCCCCCCATCTCGCAACCGACACCCCCCCCCTTCCTAAAATCGAAGACAGAACCTCAACACCCCAAACCGCCACCGCATGACGAACGGGACCCGCCGCTGCACCTGCCTCCTCCCCTGGCCTGCGTGCGCCCCCACTGCTCCGGTGAACTCCCTCACGACCACCAGCAACAGCGCTCAACCCTTCCGGCGAAATAAAACCCTAAGAAAAGCAACTGTAAGTATTTATTGTATTTTATTTTTATTTTAATTTCGATTTCAGGTTTAGAACAGAATTTTATTTTAAGTATAAAACTGATTTTTATTTTAAGTATAAAACTGATTTTTATTTTAAGTATAAAACTGATTTTTAGTTTAAGTATAAAACTGATTTTTATTTTAAGTATAAAAACTGAAATTTTATAAAAAAAAAAATATAAAAACTGATTTTGTTTAAAAGTAAAAACTTTAAATAGGTAAAAGATTTAAACTTTAAAAAGTAAAAGAAAAGATTAGATCTTTGAAATGGAAAAGGCGAAATCAATATTAATAAAAATTCGATTTTTATATATTGAACTTTGAAATAAAAATTCGATTTTTATATATTGAACTTTGAAATAAAAATTCGATTTTTATATATTGAACTTTGAAATAAAAATTCGATTTTTATATATTGAACTTTGAAATAAAAATTCGATTTTTATATATTGAACTTTGAAATAAAAATTCGATTTTTATATATTGAACTTTGAACTGAAATTCGATTTTTATATATTGAACTTTGAAATAAAAATTCGATTTTTATATATTGAACTTTGAACTAAAAATTCGATTTTTATATATTGAACTTTGAAATAAAAATTCGATTTTTATATATTGAACTTTGAACTAAAAATTCGATTTTTATATATTGAACTTTGAACTGAAATTCGATTTTTATATATTGAACTTTGAAATAAAAATTCGATTTTTATATATTGAACTTTGAAATAAAAATTTGATTTTTATATATTGAACATCGGAATAAAAATGTGATTTTTACGTATGTAGTGAAAGCAGCAACGAAGGTGACAAAAAGGCGAAACGACTAAGACTTCTGCAAATGAAGAGCCGTGGAGCTAGGATAGCTATATGTGAGAATTTCTCACCTTTCAATTTACTTTTCTAGTTATATATATACTAGGATGCAGACGGTGTTTAGTAGCACCCGACACAATCGTCCACAGACCATGGACTTGTTTGTTTGGCTGTTTGGTTATTGATTGTGATATTGGTTTGAATGTGGTTTGTGGTGTGAAAAATCGAATCGATAAATTGGTTAGGATTAGACGTGCGCCGTTATAAGGCGAGGGAGTAAGGCTAGGTTAGTCCCTTACTCCAAATTTTGTGGTTTGCATAACGAAAGTGAATTTGATTGATGTGTGAATGGCGTGGGCCTTCACTAGACCGGGGATAAGGCTAGGCCTTGTCCCGTTTCTAGTATCGTGCCGTTATGCCGTCGAAATTTTCTAAAATAAGTTAGAAAAATAAAAATAGCATTTTATTTAAAGAATGAACTGAATAGAAATTCATATGTTAAAATAAAATGTGTTATCGTTAAAAATATAATTTTTAACGTGAATGTGAATAAATAAATATTCATTTACAAACCAGATGGTTTGTTTATGTACACCTATTTGAAGGACATTGATTGGGTCGATAAATTTTACACATCGCCCAACGGCACAAATAAAATATGTGTTTGATTGTTTGAAACCCCACACGGGTGTTGGGATGAAATTTGAAGTTCACTCATCCCGATTGATTGAATATGTCGATCGGTTGATTGACAGGCTGTTTTAAGCGTTGGATATCTATATTTGATGCTTATACAGTGTAGTGCACTTTGGTTGATGGTTGATTATTTTTCCATGCTATTATATACATGTGTTGTATGAAAATCCATATAATTAACTTTATATGGTAATGGATTGGGCCTCATTCCAGTTTTAAAATAGAATATTTGAAATTAGAAATTTATGAAGCCGTGTTGATTAGATTGACGCCATTTTGACGTGAACGATATTTATATCGATTTTATTCATTTTAAAATGAATTGAATTGAAAACGATTTCGAAATGAATTGAATTGAAAACGATTTCGAAATGAATTGAATTGAAAACGATTTCGAAATGAATTGAATTGAAAACGATTTCGAAATGAATTGAATTGAAAACGATTTCGAAATGAATTGAATTGAAAACGATTTCGAAATGAATTGAATTGAAAACGATTTCGAAATGAATTGAATTGAAAACGATTTCGAAATGAATTGAATTGAAAACGAATTCGAATTGAATTGAAAGCGAAGTGAAATAAATTCAAATTGAATAGAAATGGATTTTAAAACGAATTTATAAAGAAGAATTCAATTTTGATTTGAATTGAAATGGAAGTTGAAAATGTTTTTGAAACGAATTCAAAACTATTTATATAATTCGTTTTAAATAGAAATCGACGAAGTATATATTATATATATTATATATATAATATAATGGCCTGAATAGAGCGCGCCGCGCCGCGGCAGTTCGCGAATTTCGACCATTTATTTCAAACGGACATTACGGGAGGTCCGACCGTCGGATTCTCCTAAAACCGGAACCGTTGGGTTCGTATCGAAAAGAGCTTTCTAACGAATATTAGAAATTTGAAATCTAACGGTTGGATTTGGAATTATGTCCAAATCAAATTCGAAAAAGGTCGCTGTAAGTGCAGTTCGATGGCCGTTAATGGAAATCGACTGTACGGGCCTTGATAAAATTATTAAAAATAGTAATAATTTGTGTAAAATCATAAGAAATGATTTGTGAAAGTTTGGGATGAAAAACTCCATATTTGAAAAGATAAAAATAGATTTTTATCGAAATGAACTAGTTTTGAACTAGAATTATAATTCTATTTATTTTTAAATAAATAAATTGAATTTGAAATGGTTTTGAAAATAACCAAAATTTCCAATGATTGCATTGGAGTGGATTTGAATCGAAATTGTCTTCGGAATATTTCGATGATTGGAATTCGTGATTATACAGGTGTTGTTATGGAAATTTGAAAGATATATATATTTATATCGTTATTTCCAATACGACATTTGTTAGTCGTAGAATTCGATATTGAATATAAGCCGATATATTTTCTATTCAGAGCCTTGTATGGAATATCGAATGTGATTTGGGTTTGTCGTGAATGGTGTCTTCACTAACACTGTTCTTGAACCCAGTTGAGAAAAGATTAAATCTTTTTATTTAGATTTAATGAAGTGTACCAATTAAATGATATTTAATTGGAATTGAATTGGTATTGATTTTTGGGTTTATCGTGAACAGTGTTTTTAAATAACACTTGTTCTTTAACCCGATAATTAATCGAATGTGATTTGGGTTTGTCGTGAATGGTGTCTTCACTAACACTGTTCTTGAACCCAGTTGAGAAAAGATTAAATCTTTTTATTTAGATTTAATGAAGTGTACCAATTAAATGATATTTAATTGGAATTGAATTGGTATTGATTTTTGGGTTTATCGTGAACAGTGTTTTTAAATAACACTTGTTCTTTAACCCGATAATTAATGGAATGAGATTTTGGGTTTATCGTGAATCGTGTTTTAAATGACACTGATTCTTTAACCCAGATAATGATTAAAACTAAGTGGAGTTTTAATGAATCTTTAATTAGATTGAAAAGATCGAGAATGGAGTATCACCAGTTTTGCTCCAGGCGATAGTTAAATCTTTAATTAGATTTGAACGTGAAATTTAGAAACTAACTGTCGGTTAGCCAAGCAGAATGGTTTTCTGGATATTGATCTGATGTTGGTTTCGGCCTTCGGGGTTAATATTTGGGGAATTATTCTCTTGATTAATTTACGGTTAGTGACTAATGAATTGGAATGAGGCGTATGTTGTGTTTGTGTAACACTTATTTAAAATATACGCGAGTTATTCGGAAAGACCGGGTTTATCCCATTCTGAATAACTGATACGACGATAAGTCGAAGATGAAGACGATGGTCGAAGACCAGAGGTCTTCACGTCGTTTGGGTGATAACTGATGATCTTGATTGGGCTGTACACCCAAGAAGATGGAAACAGTTAGTGATCGTCCAGACGTACTTGGAGATCGATGGATATGCGGGGTACTAGGTGCCTCCGGTTTCGTTCAGACCCAGAACGGACTTGTAAATGGACTGTGTGTCTGACATTGGATTTCATTCTGTGTGACTGATATCGGTTGCATAGAGTGGTTTGCCTGTGTGGCATGCTAAGATGCAAATGATCGAGGCTTCTGTTGAAAAGCAAAGTCTCGTGGTGATGATCAAAGCACGGCCTTTGTGGCGTAGCTTTGTGTAACGTTTACTTCGCGAGTTTCGCACCCGGTATGAACCAAAAACGGGAGAGGACATCAGGGAGGACTTGCGTTTCTTTCTAGCTAGAAGTGGCGTCAGTGGTTTTACACGCCCTGACGAGTTTGACTTATGTGGTTGTTGCGGTTGCGAGGCGCCTCGGTTATATCGGTTTCGGCCGAATGCATTCTGGTCGGCTGACGGACCAGACTTACACCCCATAGGGTGGGGAGACGTATTGTTCAGGCATAATAATCCACTCCGTGTGGACCGGCCCTGACGATCCAAGGCTTGCCTGCGCGCTTGCCTGAGGGGCGGGCTAGAGCGTCTCGAATCGGTTGAGGACTATCTTTTGCCTCGGTTCATAGACGGAAATCCAATTTCCAAATACGTGATTTTGCGATTTTGATTGTATAACCTATATATGGCGACATAGTGGTATGGGGCATTCATGCCGCCTATGATTGATACTTATGATTTGAAGTTGTTTTATACACTATGCACTTATAATAGTATCAAATGATTTGTTTTAAACGTATCAAGCATTCTTTGGCCGTTATAAGGTAAAAACCCTATCCCCCGGCTTGCGTTGCATTGTGTGATAGGACCTGGGTCTTATAACAGCTTCATTTTTCTTCATTTAGCATTGCGCTGTTGTTTTATGCACTGGTGTTCTTGGGAGGAAACCCGTTCCGTGTTATACGGCGTGGTCCCTTGATTTACCTAATGATTTAAAATAAAGATTTATAACTGTTTTAGTTCTCACACCAGTCACATGACTGACCTGGAGTTTATTGTTTTAACCTAAACTCTGGGTGCCCTTATTTTGACACGGGCAGCTAGTAGTTTTGGTTTTGCAGATTTTTATTCACAGGATCCTGGTTTACAGCTGGAACGATATCCGGAAAGCTTTGTATCCGTATATCTCTTCTAGTTGTGTATTGTATTATTTTCCGCTGCTATGTATTTAAATGTAATTTAAATCTCTGATATTTCTGTGTAATATTCATTTATACTCTGTATATTCTTGTAATCTGATGCATTGTTGTAATATACAATGAAATGTTCTTTTATATGCGTTCTGTTGTGGTTTGTTCTCGAACTATCCGTCGCTTTCCTTTACGGGGAAGACACGGGTTTTCACAGTTGGTATCAGAGCTTTGGTTTACAAAGCAGAGAACAAGACACATTAGAACCATACGAAAGAATTCATCAGATATTGGATTAGTAATATCCAATTAGAATGACTCGTTAGAGATGGGATCAGTAGTATCCTAGAACGAGTGTGAAGAGTATATTTTTAAAATGAAAACGATTTTTGTTTTGAAAATTTAAATCAATTATTCGTATTTGATTATTTATTTTATATTGATTAGGACAATCCAAAATATAAAGATTTTTGCGTATGCGCCTAGCTAGCGTGTATTCGAAGTTTTAATATATTGGATAGATATAGCACCACACCCTAGTCGCCCGGAGATGATATTGATGATAGCGATCGCATCATCAACATTTATGTTCGTGTTTCGAAGGTGTGATATCTATATATTTCCTATTGACTGGTGTGAGAACCAAAATTAGATAGGGCTAATTGTTGTGATTTGGCATCAAAAATCTGATTTTTGTATATATATCAAAATTATGAATTTGAAACGTTAATCCACTAATTGATTGATGTTTGTGTTATTTGTTTAATTGTTTGATAATTCTGAACTAGTATGCCTAATTTGATCGAATATTAAATTGTATTGAAAATTGGTCGCATTTGCTTGCATATACATATATATCATTGAACAGGTCATAGCAAGGAGGCTAGAGCCAGAGAATAAAATTTGTTTGCCCGACAAATAGGTACATGTTACTACATAATTTCCTGTTTTGTTTGGGTGATGATGATTTTGTGAGCCTATTGGCTAGCCGCTTGGCTTTTTCTTTTTCTTTTTGAGATCTGAAGGACCGGGGAAGCTATTTGAAATTCCCCGATGCTCCCATTGCAGGGGAGGTTATGGCGAAATTTTTCGAAAATTTAGGGAGTTAGCCAAATTTTTGAAATTTTGAAAATTCTCAGAAACTAAAGAGTTGGAGAATGGAAGCCTGATCGAACGTAGAGTTGATTAATCAAACCGCTTTCGACTTTGTTCCTTTTCGGGGACGAAAAGTTTTAAGTGGGGGAGATTGTAACAACCCGAAAATCTGGGCCAGTTTAAAATTTTTATTTTGGCCATTTTAGCGAATTTTGAATATTTAAAATAGATTATTTTAAACAATATCGACGAGAAATTTAGTTTGAATATAATTCGACGTATATATTATATACGTCGTCGTTAGAATATATTATAATTATATATAATTATAAAAGGAATTGAAAATGGCGCGGTAGTTCGAAAATTCGATTTCTAATTTCAAATGAATATACAGAATTCAATATAAGTCAGAATTGAACGAAACAAGAAATATTTGAATCTGTATAACTATATCTTTGTAACGAAGTTAACAAACTGAGATTTCATCTTAGAAATGATAAGATATGTCTAGTTGAAAATTAGAAATAGTCGCTGTGGAATTTATATATATTTTTATATATATAAGGCCCTTAAAAATAGCAATTTTGCAAACGACCTCGGATTTCGACGAAACCAGTTTTGTTGGGTCCGTGATGTTAAGTTATTGCTAGATTCCAAATTTCATAATTTTTCGAATCAATATGTGAGCGTGGCAAAGGAAAACGCGTTTGACCAGTTTCAGTTGATTTTAATCGACTGGAAAATGGCCATTTTTCCAACGGTCTCAGAATTCGACGAAACTAGTTTTGTTAGGACCGTATCGTCAATACGAAGCTAGAAAATATTTTTCTGGAATTTTTAAAGTTCGTATGTGACCCCGGTAATTTGAAATGCACGTTTAAAATTCAATATGATGATTTAAATGTAAATTCAAAAGGAAACTGATTATAACAATCGAATCAGCTTGCGATACATATCTCATTGTGTTCGGAATGGGGGTGAAACGCTATGGACGACAGGCGGTGGACCTCGTTTCGAGGTCATATGTAAAAGTCAACCTTTTTGCCAAATATAATAATAATAATAAAAAAAAAAAAACCTTTTTCTCCTAATAACCGATGGCCCCCCCACTTTTTCCCTTCATTAATCGAATTCAGTTTTTTAAAAAAAAAAAAAAAGAAAAAAGAAAAGCGGGGAGGATCGGAGGAGCGCCCCCCCCGATCAGTCGCCGCCGCCTCCACCGAGGTGGGGCGCCACCTGGGAAAACCCCCCCTTCCCTCGCGAACGAGATCGACCCCCCCCCATCTCGCAACCGACCACCCCCCCCTTCCTAAAATCGAAGACAGAACCTCAACACCCCAAACCGCCACCGCATGACGAACGGGACCCGCCGCTGCACCTGCCTCCTCCCCTGGCCTGCGTGCGCCCCCACTGCTCCGGTGAACTCCCTCACGACCACCAGCAACAGCGCTCAACCCTTCCGGCGAAATAAAACCCTAAGAAAAGCAACTGTAAGTATTTATTGTATTTTATTTTTATTTTAATTTCGATTTCAGGTTTAGAACAGAATTTTATTTTAAGTATAAAACTGATTTTTATTTTAAGTATAAAACTGATTTTTATTTTAAGTATAAAACTGATTTTTAGTTTAAGTATAAAACTGATTTTTATTTTAAGTATAAAAACTGAAATTTTATAAAAAAAAAAATATAAAAACTGATTTTGTTTAAAAGTAAAAACTTTAAATAGGTAAAAGATTTAAACTTTAAAAAGTAAAAGAAAAGATTAGATCTTTGAAATGGAAAAGGCGAAATCAATATTAATAAAAATTCGATTTTTATATATTGAACTTTGAAATAAAAATTCGATTTTTATATATTGAACTTTGAAATAAAAATTCGATTTTTATATATTGAACTTTGAAATAAAAATTCGATTTTTATATATTGAACTTTGAAATAAAAATTCGATTTTTATATATTGAACTTTGAAATAAAAATTCGATTTTTATATATTGAACTTTGAACTGAAATTCGATTTTTATATATTGAACTTTGAAATAAAAATTCGATTTTTATATATTGAACTTTGAACTAAAAATTCGATTTTTATATATTGAACTTTGAAATAAAAATTCGATTTTTATATATTGAACTTTGAACTAAAAATTCGATTTTTATATATTGAACTTTGAACTGAAATTCGATTTTTATATATTGAACTTTGAAATAAAAATTCGATTTTTATATATTGAACTTTGAAATAAAAATTTGATTTTTATATATTGAACATCGGAATAAAAATGTGATTTTTACGTATGTAGTGAAAGCAGCAACGAAGGTGACAAAAAGGCGAAACGACTAAGACTTCTGCAAATGAAGAGCCGTGGAGCTAGGATAGCTATATGTGAGAATTTCTCACCTTTCAATTTACTTTTCTAGTTATATATATACTAGGATGCAGACGGTGTTTAGTAGCACCCGACACAATCGTCCACAGACCATGGACTTGTTTGTTTGGCTGTTTGGTTATTGATTGTGATATTGGTTTGAATGTGGTTTGTGGTGTGAAAAATCGAATCGATAAATTGGTTAGGATTAGACGTGCGCCGTTATAAGGCGAGGGAGTAAGGCTAGGTTAGTCCCTTACTCCAAATTTTGTGGTTTGCATAACGAAAGTGAATTTGATTGATGTGTGAATGGCGTGGGCCTTCACTAGACCGGGGATAAGGCTAGGCCTTGTCCCGTTTCTAGTATCGTGCCGTTATGCCGCCGAAATTTTCTAAAATAAGTTAGAAAAATAAAAATAGCATTTTATTTAAAGAATGAACTGAATAGAAATTCATATGTTAAAATAAAATGTGTTATCGTTAAAAATATAATTTTTAACGTGAATGTGAATAAATAAATATTCATTTACAAACCAGATGGTTTGTTTATGTACACCTATTTGAAGGACATTGATTGGGTCGATAAATTTTACACATCGCCCAACGGCACAAATAAAATATGTGTTTGATTGTTTGAAACCCCACACGGGTGTTGGGATGAAATTTGAAGTTCACTCATCCCGATTGATTGAATATGTCGATCGGTTGATTGACAGGCTGTTTTAAGCGTTGGATATCTATATTTGATGCTTATACAGTGTAGTGCACTTTGGTTGATGGTTGATTATTTTTCCATGCTATTATATACATGTGTTGTATGAAAATCCATATAATTAACTTTATATGGTAATGGATTGGGCCTCATTCCAGTTTTAAAATAGAATATTTGAAATTAGAAATTTATGAAGCCGTGTTGATTAGATTGACGCCATTTTGACGTGAACGATATTTATATCGATTTTATTCATTTTAAAATGAATTGAATTGAAAACGATTTCGAAATGAATTGAATTGAAAACGATTTCGAAATGAATTGAATTGAAAACGATTTCGAAATGAATTGAATTGAAAACGATTTCGAAATGAATTGAATTGAAAACGATTTCGAAATGAATTGAATTGAAAACGATTTCGAAATGAATTGAATTGAAAACGATTTCGAAATGAATTGAATTGAAAACGATTTCGAAATGAATTGAATTGAAAACGAATTCGAATTGAATTGAAAGCGAAGTGAAATAAATTCAAATTGAATAGAAATGGATTTTAAAACGAATTTATAAAGAAGAATTCAATTTTGATTTGAATTGAAATGGAAGTTGAAAATGTTTTTGAAACGAATTCAAAACTATTTATATAATTCGTTTTAAATAGAAATCGACGAAGTATATATTATATATATTATATATATAATATAATGGCCTGAATAGAGCGCGCCGCGCCGCGGCAGTTCGCGAATTTCGACCATTTATTTCAAACGGACATTACGGGAGGTCCGACCGTCGGATTCTCCTAAAACCGGAACCGTTGGGTTCGTATCGAAAAGAGCTTTCTAACGAATATTAGAAATTTGAAATCTAACGGTTGGATTTGGAATTATGTCCAAATCAAATTCGAAAAAGGTCGCTGTAAGTGCAGTTCGATGGCCGTTAATGGAAATCGACTGTACGGGCCTTGATAAAATTATTAAAAATAGTAATAATTTGTGTAAAATCATAAGAAATGATTTGTGAAAGTTTGGGATGAAAAACTCCATATTTGAAAAGATAAAAATAGATTTTTATCGAAATGAACTAGTTTTGAACTAGAATTATAATTCTATTTATTTTTAAATAAATAAATTGAATTTGAAATGGTTTTGAAAATAACCAAAATTTCCAATGATTGCATTGGAGTGGATTTGAATCGAAATTGTCTTCGGAATATTTCGATGATTGGAATTCGTGATTATACAGGTGTTGTTATGGAAATTTGAAAGATATATATATTTATATCGTTATTTCCAATACGACATTTGTTAGTCGTAGAATTCGATATTGAATATAAGCCGATATATTTTCTATTCAGAGCCTTGTATGGAATATCGAATGTGATTTGGGTTTGTCGTGAATGGTGTCTTCACTAACACTGT